>JAQZBX010044127.1:0-21463 GCA_029593785.1 Cabassous unicinctus
AATTCTTTAAAAAAAAAAAAAAAGTGCATAAGGTAAGGAGTAACAAGGGTAGATCCAAAGAACCAGGTTGAAGTATTAAAAGCAATTATTTTAAAAATAGATAAGACTAGAATGAGACAACAAAGGGAAATAAAAAGTTTGAAGCTATGGTTCTCAACCTAGCTATATATTAGAATCATCTACAGAGCATTTTAAAAAATTTAGTTTCCTAGAACTCACACTGAAATATTCTTATTTAGCAAATTAGGGCTCTTAAACATAATACTTTTAACAGATATGAAAGTGGGATATTTCTGATGCACAGAAACCACTGTTTTAAAGTCTAACTATACAAACAGTTTAAATAAAAATAAAAAACTGAATAAACTTATAAGATTATATAACATCTTATAAGGGTCCAATTACTGACCCTTAGCATTAGTACTTTTGTTAGAATTAATGAAAAAATACTACAACATTACTGTTAAATATGGTCCATAGTTTGCATTAGTTGTATTTTTCCCATATACCACCCTATTAATAACACCTTGTAATAGTGATGTATGTTTGTGTTAGTTCATGAAAGAACATTCTTGTGTTTGTATTAACCACAGTCATCATCCACAGCCAGTTCATTTTGTTATACAGCCCCATATTTATTCTCTAGCTTTCCTTCTATTGACATATATGGCCCTGAACTTCCCCTTTCAACCACAATCACATCCATAAATCAGCACTGTTAATTATACTCACAATAACATGTTACCATCACCTCTATCCATTTCCAAATATTTACAATCAACCTTATTAAAAATTCTATACACAATAAGCATCAGCTCCCCATTCTCAACCCTCATTCTATCTCCTAGTAACCTATACTCTAGATTTTAACTCCATGAGTTTACTCATAAAATTAGTCCATATTAGTGACAAACATACAAAATTTGTCCTTTTGTGTCTGGCTTATTTCACTCAATATAATGTCCTCAAGGTTCATCCATGTTGTCGCATGCATCAGGACTTCATTCCTTCTTACAGCTAAATAATATTCCATCGTATATATATATCACATTTTATTTATACATTCATCAGTTGATTGTTGCTTGGCTTGTCTCCATCTTTTGGCAACATTGAATAATGCTGCTATGAACAACAGTGTGCAAATGTCTGTTCATGTCCCTGCTTTTAGTTCTTCTGAGTATATACCTAGTATTGCTGGATCATATGGCAGTTCTATATTTAGCTTCCTGAGGAACTGCCAAACTGTCTTCCACAGAGGCTGCACCATTCTACATTCTCACCCACAATGTTCTTATTTCTCCACATTCTCTCCAACATTTGTAATTTTCTGTTGTTGTTTTTTTTAAATAATCACCATTCTATAAGGTGTGAAATGACATCTCATTGCAATTTTGATTTGCATTTCTCTAATAGCTAGTGATGTTGAATACCTTTTCATGTGCTTTTTAGCCATTTATACCTCCTTTTTGGAAAAATGTCTATTCAAGTCTTTTGCCCATTTTTTAATTGGTTTGTCTTTTTATCATTGAGTTGTAGGATCTCTGTATATCCTGGATATTAAACCCTTATTGGATATGTGATTTCTGAATATTTTCTCCCATTGAGTATGCTGCCTTTTCACCTTGACAGTCATTTGAAGCACACACACACAAAAATATGGAACGCTTTGTGAATTTGTGTGCCATCCTTGCGCAGGGGCCATGCTAATCTTCTCTGTATTGTTCCAATTTTTAGTATATGTGCTGCCAAAGCAAGCAGTTGGTATAGTGTTTTTTAATGCATAAAATAAAATACATAGATTACAAAGAAAACTGTATTTTAATACAATCAGTTACAAAAATATTTTTAAGTGTGTGATATGTGATATATGTAAGTCTGTACTTACACATTAAATAACAAGATCTAATGGCAAGTCTACTATAATTTCAAAACAGTGTAAATGTAAACAATTTTTCAAGATACCTGAATTACTTATAATGTGATGTAAAAATATTCAGGATTTCTACTACTGACAAAATCACATGTATATACTAATACTGCTGTGGTCTAATACTACCTTGGTTTATTGCTCCCTGAGGGCAGAGTATTTGTAGGTGTTCAAGTAAAGGTGAATGCTATGGGTAAAACAACTCAAATCATCCTTCCTTTAACCGCAATTTAACAAAAAATAGCATGATCAAAGGAAAAATAAACACTGGACAATAAAATTGAAGTTAAAATAACTTTTACAAATCAATAACTGCAATGCCTAAAAGTCAGAAGACCCAGCTTGTAGTTCAAAGCCCCTCTGTGGACTAAAATCTGCATTATAATATGCCAGGTATAGTATCTGTAATTGCACAATGAAGATTTTCTCCCTACTTACTGAATATACCAATTTATTTCAATATTTATTGAGTGTCTACTATGTGCTTGTCATTGTTGCAGGGCCTGAGACTACAGCTCCTGCTCTCACGGAGCTTACCATTGAAAGCACTATCCAGGGGAGCAGGTATAGCTCCGCGGTTGAGTGCCTGCTTCCCCTGCTTCCCATGTACAAGGTCCTGGGTTCAATCCCTGGTACCTCCTAAAAAAAAAAAAAAGCACTATGCAATAGAAATATATTGGGAGCCACATGTCATTTTATATTTTACAGTAGCTACATTTTTTAAATATTCATAAAATTAATTTTAATAATCATTTTATTTAATCTATCTAAAACATAATTTCAACATGTAATCAATGTAAAATATGAATGCAATATTTTACTTTTTTTTCATTCTGAGTCTTGGAAATACAGTGTGTATTTTACACTTATAGCACTTCTCAATTAGGACAAGCCAAAGAGCAAAGAGCACAACTGCCACATGTAGTCAATAACTGCGACGTAAGACAGTGCAGGTCTAGAGAAGGAAATGGAGGGCACTGCTATCTTTTCATTTTAAGCCTTTAATATTCTTTGACTTTTTAAACTGTCTGCATTTATTACTTTAATAAAAATAACAAAAAAAGTTTTCCAGTAAAAGCAAATCAAAACTCCAAGCATTAATTTTATGCAAAACTAGAAATAATCTATCATAAATATGAAAAACCCTGAATAAACTGTAGTATAATTATACATACAGTAGAATACTAGAACTATAATTATTTCAACATGAATCTACTCAAAAACACAAAGCATAGTAAAAAAAAAAAAAGTTGCAAATGGCACATATGGTATAGAATTTATGTAAATCCTTCAAACATACAAAGTACATACTGAGTTATAAACATGCTCCCATGCACGTGTGCACACACACATTACAGTTAATTACATACAGAATAAAAATATAATTACTCTTGAGGAAAAGGATAAATACCAACATCATGGCAGTGTTAACCTCAGGTAGGAAGGAAGAAGAACGAATCTGAGGTGTTCAAAGGGTACTCAACTGTCCCTGTAATGTATAATTATCTTTTTAAAAAAATTCAAATGTGGTAAATGTTAACATTTGTCAAATCTAGGTGGTGGGTTTCTTGGCATTCTTTTTATATTATATGCTGTAGTTTCCTGTATATTTGAAATAGTCCCTTTAAAAAAAAGTCACACACTAAGAATTATATTTATACATACATGAATGTAGTTGCAATTTATTGGTGTCAGAATTTATTGATGCCTTTGGAACTTAATATTTGATAACTAGACATTTTTATAAAAGGAAATATTCTTTCTTGAGATCTCCTTAAATTTAAACATCATTTTCACAGTATTAAACATCCCACATTGAATTTGGTCTTAAGAGTTAGTTAACAGGCTGTCAGCAGTGTTATAAAAAGTATATTTATTCAAAAGGTAAACACAAGTCCAAATGCACTCTGGAGAGAATCTGGAACTCTTCTATAGTATCCACACAATATATCTTTTCTATAGCTACATTTGTCAAACGGCTTACGTTTACCAAAATCCATGCTCAGAGTTCTAACCAAATGGTCTCAAACTACTGGCACAGTATTGTGACCATGAAATGTCACCAGACTTACCAACATTATGCTGTGTTTACCAACTTAATATTCCCCTCAATGCAAAAACATAGCTTAAATTTAACAATAATTGTATGCTTTATTCTAGATGCTAATCACCAGTAATAACATTTCTCTATGCAAAATGTGGAGAAATAATTACAAGTTCTCTAGTTGCTCTATTAAAATATACCAGATGAATTTCTCTGAAGACACATTTGTACAAAAACACTTTGGATATTTTATAGAAAGTAAATAGATAAACCATGTATTATTAATACTAATAGCCAGAATTCATTAAGGAATATGGATATTCCCTCTCTGCAACCCACTCTTACCTTCACCATACCTCCTCCAACCAAATGCCTTATATTATATTAGGTATCCTGGAAATGTGACTGGATGGACAGTAATAGCCTCAATACTCTTTCAGAATAATCCTTTTACAATAGGATTTTTTTTTTTTTAAAACTCTCTAAGAGTATCAGTTTTGAGAAAATAAAGATATTAGTAGAAAGTTACTACTGCAGACAATATGACTGTCTACCTCAAAAATCTGAGAGAATGAAATGAAAAACTATTAGATGCAATAAGAGTACAGAAAGGCAACAAGACCCAAAATCAACATACAAATATCAATAGTCTTCCTATATACTAGCAATAAATTAGAAAATGTCATGCAAAAAGATTCCACTTAAAACAAAAATTATAAATGCCCAGGAATATACCTAACAAGAAATGTCCAGGAAACAGATGTGGCTCAAGCGACTGGGCTCCCATCTACCATATAGGAGGTCGAGGGTTCGAGTCCCAGGGCCTCCTGGTGAAAGGCAAGCTGGCCCACACAGTGAGCTGGCCTGAGTAGAGAGCTGGCCCACACGGAGTGCTGGTCCGTGCAGGAGTGCTGACCGGCGCGGAGAGCTGGAACAGCAAGATGACACAACAAAAAGAGACACAGAGGAGAGACAATAAAGAGATGCAGCAGACCAAGAAGCTGAGGTGGCACAAGAGATTGAGTGCCTCTCTCCCACTCTGGAAAGTCCCAGGATCAGTTCCTGGTGCCGCCTAGAGAAGACAAGCAGACAGAGAAGAACACACAGCAAGCACAAAAGAAAAAAACAAGTGTCCAAAAACAACAAAAAGAAAATGAAAAATCTTTTACTGAAGGACAGAGAAGATGATCTGAACTAATAAAGGGATGCCACGTTCTTGGATGCAAAAATGCAATAATACAACGTCATTCACTCCAAAAGTAACCTATAATTCAATACAATCACTAGCAAAATCCTATAGCAACTTCTAAATTTCAACAACCTGATCCTAAAGATCTTTTGAAGATAAAATATGTAACAACATCCAAATTTTTGAAAAAGAACCTAATAATTGGGGAGTTAGCCAGATACACACAAGCACACACACACAGTTTATGATAATTAAAATAGTATGCTAATAATGTGCAGGAAGAGAAAAAGATCAATGGAACCATAGAGGAAATTTTTTTTAAAGACCTGCATATATATGAGAATTTAATATATGATTAATATGACTCTTCGAATCAGTGGAAAATGATGGACTATTCACAAATTGATAGTAGGACAATGGGAAATGCTCTACTCAAAATGGTTCCAACCTCAAATACATAAATTTCAGATGGATTCAAGTTGGTAATTAAGAAAAAAATACTAGAAGAAAAAGCAGATTTTTTAATAATCTTGTAAATAAATGCTCACCAATAAGGAAATGGTTAAATTTATAACTCAAGCATGGAACACTATAAGATTGCCAAAAAGAATGAAAAATCTATACATACTGTAATCAAAGGGTCTTCCAGACACATTGAGCACACAAAAATTTGGTAAAAAATTCATAGTGTAATGTCATTTATGAAATGGCAAGAGAAGTGTTAATACATACTCTCATATATAAGAAACGCATAAAGTTCTGGGTGAATGCACATTAAACCATGAGCAGCAGTTTCCCCTAATAGAGAATATGAATTGAGGGAAGGGAGGTTAAAGGGGATTTTATGTCTAGTCTATATGCTTCTGTACCATTTGATTTTTATTTTTTAACAAGACCCTTTCATAATTTTTTTGCAATTAAAAATGCAAATTTCAAAATTAATAAAAGAAAGCTAATATAACAGAAAAAAATCTCATGTATCAACCTTTCTTTTCTATAAAGAACAGATGGGTAATACAAATTGTGTCTGTTAGCACTGTGAGTTTTAGGAAAAGGTTTTCTTAGTAATTATCTGGAACCACAAAATGCTAAGTGACAATCTTCAGTCTTAACTCAGTATTGTTATTCTAATTTGCTTAAATTAGCATCTCTAAACATGTTAACAAAATTGTATGTGTACATACTGTACATTATATTAAGCACAGAACATTTTCTTTGACCTTGACGCATCAAGTGAAAGGTTTCTAAACCCTCCCTCTCCCTGGAAAGCAAACTGGGGAATATAAATGGCCTGGTCCTGCTGAGCTTTGTGTTCTGTTGAATCAAAAGCCAGTACTGACAGAGTTCACTCTGGAGGAGCCGGCAGTATCATCAACACAGACTCAGCACAATTATAGTGGCACTATAGGAAGCAAAGAGGGAAAAAGTCCAATATGTATCTTTTTAAGCAATTAAAATTAAATTTGGGATAGTAGTATATTTAATGTGTATCATCCATTCATTGGAATGAAAAATTTAACCAAAAACAATGTTGACAAATTTTTCTAATTAGTATGACCACAAATTTACATACTGAAATTATGCACTCAATCCAAAAAGGCAGATATTAGTAACCAAGAATTATTGTTTTCACACTTTCACACACACCAAAAAAAAAAAAAAAAGCCTACTTTTTAAAGCTGTTTCATGAAAATGCTCATCAAAATCTATTTACGCAGCATCATTCTTTTGTTTGGCAGTACTGTCTAAATTATACCTAAAAATCATCTCAGAGCCATTAACATAGGCAATTAGAATAGAATAACTAAATAAAGAAATACAGAAAACTAAATAAAGAAATATAGAAAATACTCTGGAGTGTTAAAAATATTAAAAATACTCTGGAAACTAAAATTTTAAAAAGAAAATTCTCCTGCTGATACTATCTGGGGAGAAAAGGTCCTTATAGCTGCATATTGAGATAACCTAAATATATTTATGATTAGCCTCAAAACAAATACCCTAACATAAAAGCTCATATATCTGGATATTCTGTTATCAAGAAAGCAATAGTTACCTATAAAGTTTTATTAAGTAAAATTGCTACTAATCAGACATATGCTCATTTAAAATAAGTTTTTTTTTTTAAATTGACACTATTATGGAAATGTATAAAAATATGTATATGTAACAAATAAGAAAAGAACTGTTCCACAATTACTCAAGAACACCTACTCTGTGGCAGGTACAGTGTGTGAAAGGATACAAGGTAAATAAATCAATCCCTGCAACCTAGTATCTTAGAAGTCACTTATACAAATATTTGAACAATCAAGTAGCTCACTGCCTATATAATCAATATCATCAGCCAATGGCTCTCTACAGATCTTCTACCAATGTGATCCAATAAATCAACTATTAATATTAGAGGGCACATAGAAAAAGTATTCTGTACTCTTTTCCACATTCACAAGGAAACATGATTTACTGCATTCATCCTCTAATAGTGGCCCAATACACTATCACTGATATCTGTAAATCTTGATAATTTCTAAAAAGGCAAGAGAAGAAAAGGGGAGTTGTAACCTATTAATAGAAGGGAGGGAATTTAAGACTTTTAAATAAGAAATATCAATAATACTGTGGCAGTTTGATACTGTTTATGAATTCCAAAAATAGATATTGGATTATGTTTGTAAACTGTTCTCTTCCTCTGGACGTGATTAAATTATGATTAGGGCTTTGATTGGGCCACATCAGTAGGAAGTTGAGTCTCCCGCAACAGATAAACCGCACCACAGAGAAGGGAGGTTGGAGTTTTGAGCTGAAGCCCGAGAAGTAAACACACAGGAGAAGAACACAGAGAAATAGAGACAGCTCCACAGACACAGCAGAGGCCCCAGGAAGAGAAACGAGCCCCAGGAGAGAGATGAGATTTATTCCAGTCTACAGGTGATATTGGAAGAAATATGTATATGTTACGGGACCACAGACCCGTAAGAGGAAGAGGAAGGCTGAACACTGGCAGTCATCTTGCTCCAACATGTGGCAACAGACTTTGGTGAGGAAAGTAACTTACGCTTTATGGCCTGGTAACTGCAAGTTTATACCCCAAATAAATACCCTTTATAAAAACAGAATTCTGGTATTTTGCATCAGCACCCCTTTGGCAGACTAATACAAACACTAATCCTAGAGGCTAAGGCAGTAGTTCAGTATTACTGTGATAATTTAAACAGCAAGGTGAGTACCTATTGCTCCCTTGGTTAGACCATCATATCTAAATCTCAATCCACAGCCGTAGACTATACAGATCTAACCTACCATTTGAAAACCTCATCACTGGTCTCAAGGGAGATGTGGTAAAAAAAAAAAGCCTAAAAATATTTGTATATACATACGTGCATGCAAACATACACACACACACAACAAAAGGTAACTAAGCACCATCATATACCAAAACTTTAGAATCAAAAATAGAGATCCCAATTTCCTTTGTCTCTAATCTTTTTCAATTTGGGGCAAGCAGGGTTTTTTAAGAGGTTTAAACAGGAAAACAGATATGAAGTACTTAGAACATACTGGGCACACAGCACTCAACAAATGGCAATTACTTCGTCAGTCAATTTTTCCAGGAACTGAAGCCCACCCTACTTTAACACAAGTCTGCCGGCAGAACCCTATGTTCCCTCTCTCTTTTCTCAGAAACTCCAGGTTCTTTCAAAAGCATCTCTCTCAAGACACCTTCAACATATAACATTATAGATAAAAAAAATTTCAGGCCAAAGCAAAAGGACATCAAACCTTCCTGCCACCAAAAGATGGTATAGAACAGTGGTCACTTTCATGTAGGCAGTAGACTTGAAACAAATAGACTTTTGAGCCAGTTTTAAATAGAAGAGAGTCCGTACATTATGTTTTCTAACATTTGACAACCTTTGAATCACCTTTGATCCACTGCTCTTCTTAATTGCATATATATGTGGTTCTCAAAGTGTGATCTGCAACCAGCATCATCAGCAACACCTGGAAATTTGTCAGAAATGCAAAAAAGTTTCAAGCCCCATATCAGACCTAAATCAATCTCTAGGGGTGGGACCCAGCAATCTGTGTTTAAACAAGCTCTCCATGTTAAAGTTTGAGAAACACTGTTCCATATGATTTGATGAACTATCTCCATACAGTGAGACTCTGAATTTATCTATTCCAGAAGAAATCTGTTAATATTGATAGTTAACATTCCTAAGTGTTTTGAAATCTCTACATGAGTAGTATCAGATTAAGAAAAAGCCAAATTTGACTCACAAATTCAAGAATATAAAAGTCCTACTAAAGCATGCTTTTAAGGAGAAATTTATAACCAGAGGTTAAAAAAAAACACAAAACCATCACCACAAAGCTATAGATATATAGAAAGCTCTTAAAGGATGTCAGATAAAGATTATAATTTTTTTTTAAAGGCCATTAAATATCAACTAGCAAACAAATATGCCAGCTTAGGAGGTCTCTACCAACTTTACTTTTGTATTAGCCTTTGTTTCTGGTTCATCTTCTCCAAAGAAAGAAAAAATCATTGACAAGAAAAGAGTGAAAAAGAACCATGGTCTGTGTACGCTCTTACTGGCATCCAGCCCCTTAGACAAACTGCCCTCAGAGGGTAACAGTGACCTTCAGAAGAAGGTAGGTTTAACATGATTTCAATTCTCCAACTGATAGCCCCAATTTCCCTACCTTTACGCTGTTTCTGAAAGTCCTCTAATAATCAAGAAAAACTTAACAAGGAGAGAAAGTAAAGACTTAAAATATAAATGCTAGGCCAACTCTACACTTTAGCATAACATGCCATCACGATAACAATAGCAGTGTTTTAGGCAGTTTACAAAACATTTTTACATACAACTCATAAAATCTTTACAACAATCCTGAGGTAAACAACAACAAACCTGCCATTTATTGAGTACTTAGTGCCTGGCACTTCATTAAGAGCCTTACATAATTTTATATTATCTTATATTATTTTATTTCAACAACCTAACCTGGAAAGGTTAGAGTGGTAAACTATTTACCAAAGCCAGACAGAAGGTTGGATTTGAATCCAATTTTGTCTTATTCTAAAACCCATACTTCCTAAACCTCTGCACTATGCCAAGATATGCAGACTTGAGTTTCAGTCCCAGCTCCAATATTCAACAACTATGTGACCCTGAAAAGTCACTTAGTTTTCTTAACATTTCTTCATCTACTCAATGAGAAGATTAATACCTGCATCCCCTATTCATAGAGTAGTTGTAAAGGTCAAATGAGATAAAGAATATGAAAGGTCTTCATAAACTCTAAAGCTACACAAATAATCATCAGTCCCTATTTTAATAGAGAAAAAGTGAGGTGAACAGGAAAAAATAAACCACACACACATTGAAAAGGCAGGGGGAAATACGCTGCTTTTTCTTTTGTTTGGGTTTTGTTTTCTTGTTAAAGCAGGCTGAAGAGCCTTAAGAGAAACTTCAGACTTTATCATTTTACCTGGGAGCTTACCATCACTCAGGCTGGGATAAAAGAATCTGTATCACAACTTATTTTGTCCTTTTGCTAAAAGTACAGGCACAGCTATACATCTGTAACTTATACAGATTTGGCAGTTAATACAAAATCTAACAGCTGATTTCTTTTTGAAAAGTTTAGTTCTCTTTAGAATCAGTGACCACTATACTAGGTCACCATAATTAAAATTCCCTTGCAACAACCTTCTTGTTCTTTCTACAGCATCATTTTCAACCTGGGGTGTCCTCATCTTTCATTCTGCAAAAATTAAAATTAAAATGTGAACTATAGATTCCAAAAGATAAAAGAAATAAATCAGACCACTTAAAATGATGAACGTGACTTAGGAGGAATTTTATTATTCAAAACTTCAAAATTTAAGGTTAATTTTTAATAGAATTTTCAGCAAATGAGAGAACGAAGTAAGGTTGAAGTGAAATCACTAAAGTGTTGAGAGCTACTCAACCCTGGATTACCAGTCACAAAAATCAGCCTACCAAAAAGGTTAAATTCAAGAGTTCAAAAAAGTCACATAGCACTCACTCCTTTCATACCAAAACCGGCACTATGATGTCTTCTAAATTATATTCACAAAAAACACCTGTGGAAAGGCAAATGATTATTTTAACAGCTTATCCCCATGTTAATAGTGAAAAAAATTACCATTTTGGCAAGAGAAAAATCATGGACTCTGATAAATCATTTATATATGTATACTTACACTTATAAACTACATACAATATATGACTTACATTAAAACCTACATGCAAACTCAAGAAGCTGTCAGGCCTAACTTTCACATATGAAATTATGTGTTAATACCTCAATACTGCAAATTCAAGATGGCAATTTGTACACTAGTTATAGGATCCAGATTTTCATGTAATTGTCAAATGATACATCCACTGAGGAGCTTTTTGAATCAAATTCATTTATTCATTCATTAATTAAAATCTACATTTTTCTGTAGCAGTGGTTCTCAACCAGGGGTGATTTTGCTCCCCAGGGGACATCTGGCAATGTCTAGAGACATTTGTTGTTTTCACACCTAGGGAGCAGGAGAGAGATGCTACTTACATCTAGTAAGTAGTACAGCAGGGATGCTGCTAAACATTCTACAATGCACAGGACAGTCCCCTCACAACAATAATTAACTGGCCGAAAATGTCAATACAGCTGAGATATAGAAACCCTAATCTATAGAAACATTTAAATACCATTTGTCTTTTTTTCAAAAAAGGGGGGTGGGGAGGACTCACCTCACCCTTGTTTCCTACATTATTTGCTAACTCCATTCTTTTCATGCTATTCTCTGGCAAGGAACTTATCTTATTCCCATCTGTTCAATCAGCTTCTAACTTCCAAATCTGTTAACAGAATCATCCTCAACTCAGCCAAGTTCAAAATCTTAGATTCATCTTTGACTCATCCCTATTTTCAATAATAATAATAGTAATAGTAGCAGTAATAATAATAATAATAATAATGGCAGAAGCTAACACATATATGTAGCTCTTACTATTAGCCAGGTACTATTCTAAGGCTTTGTAGAGGTGCTCAAAAAATCTTTTATATATTGAATGAATGAAATCTCCCGAGAACTTGTCCCTCCTCTCTACTTTTAGATTTTCCATAACCTAACCCCAAACTATTCAAAATTTTCTTCCCACTGCTTCTCAATTAGAATCATAAAATCTCAGAGCCAGAAGGTCCTTAGAGGTCATCCAGTCCAATTTCCTCATTTTACAAATAAAGAAACCTAAAGATGATAAGTGACTAACTCACCTACCCAGGTGGAGCCAAGACCAGAACTTGATTTTTGCAATATACGCTCTAGAATTTTATTCCAATTCACAACATTGCTTCGTCACCCCTGATAGATATCACCTCACCGTCTCATCTACAAATTATGTTGTTGTTTTTTTTTTTAAAGATTTATTTTTATTAATTTATTTATCTCACCCTTACTGCTTGTGCTCTCTGTATGCATTTGATTTGTATTTTTCTGTGTTTGCTTGTCTCCATTTGTTGTGTCATCTTGCTGCATCTGCCCGGCTCACCGTCGGCTCACCGCACCATGCAGGCCAGCTTGCTTTCACCAGGAGGTCCCAGGAATTGAACCCGGGGCCTCCCATATGGTAAACGGGAGCCCAACCAATTGAGCCACAGCCGCTTCCCTACAAATTATGTTTATTCCCATCGTTCCTGCTCAAGGTGTTTCTTCTGCCTATACTGCCCTGTTTTTCCTGCTCCATAGATTCAAATCCTATCCATCCTTCAAACCTTTCTATCCTATTCTTCATGACTTCCCCCTTCTCTGAAAAATCTCATTTCCTAAATAAGACACTAGAGGAAGATGATCATCATTGCACACTGAGCCATGTTTAATTCACATAAACACTTCCCACAAAGCAAAGCTACTTTGATGATTTCTTCCCTGAAAATTATTCATCCATTCTTTCCTTTTGTGTTTTTTAAGAAGTGATTTCAATAAAAAGTAACTCATATAGCATCTTCATAAAATGCTCATTTACGTTTAAGAGAAGCTTCCACACATCTTTAAAAGCAGACATGTAAAGCTTGAATGGCATTGCCCCAAAATCACCTATATTTCCTGCATTAAGAAACAACTCAGATTATTCACAAAGTCCAAACCCATAACTCTCTGACACAACTCATCTAGTAGACAAGATCCTTTTGTTTTGTTTTGTTTTGTTTTGTTTTGTTTTGTTTTGTGGCATGCTACCATCTATCATTACTTCCTCCAATATCCCATTTGTAATGACTAGTTCATGCTTCTTTTTCTTTCTCCCCTTTCCTAACCTATGTAGTATAAGACACACTGCCTCTTTTATCCTTTATTATTACTGATATGCCTCTTCAGTGAAACTCCAGTTTGCTAACTCTCATGCAATCTCAACTATCCAGTCCTTTCTGTGTAAGTCCCTCTCAGGTCTTAGGATATATGAACCTGATAAAGGTCAACTTTGTTTTCTCCCCTCTCCACTCTTCCATCCTCTAGAACCATGGTCTCAAAAGTGGTATGGGTAAACCTGAAAGGATGTGCAAAAGGGTCCACTGGGCTGCAGAAAAAAAATATATTAGAAGTCCTATTATACTTATTTTTTCATGTCATCCTTTTTTTTTATTTAAGATTTATTTATTCCCTCCCCGTGCCCCTCGTTGTCCGTTCTCTGTGTGCATTCTTCTGTGTCTGCTTGTCTTCTCTTAGGCGGCACTGGGAACTGATTCTGGAACCTTCTGGAGTGGGAGAGAGGTGCTCAATCTCTTGAGCCACCTCAGCTCCCTGGTCTGCTGCGTCTCTTATTGTCTCTCCTCTGTGTCTCTTTTTGTTGCATTATCTTGCTGCACCAGGACTCCTACGAGGGCCAGCTTGCCTTCACCAGGAGGCCCGGAATCTAACCCTGGACCTCCCATATGGTAGATGGGAGCCCAATCCTTTGAGCCACATCCGCTTTCCATCATCCTTTCTTAAATTCTATTCTTGTGTATATTTATAAGTTTCATAACATACTAGTACAGTAGTAAAGGCATAGAATTAATAAAGATACATAAAGTCTTGGCATATATGCTCAAAATTTTTGCTGATCAAAAATAATTGGGAGACCACTATTCTAACAGTACAGTGATAATGAGGCAAAGTAATGAGCTCCAGACTCTGTGGGGGAAATTATATGGAAATTTATACAAACACACACACAATATGGTACAAAGAAAAACTCTTGTTCATATCCAGTCCAAAGCCCTAACCATGCTCACCAACCTCTAGTCCCTAATAGCCATCTCAGAGTTGTATGCACAACAGAGAACGATTTTGCAAAGCCCTTGATCTCCAGCATGAAAAAAAACATGCCAAAGTGGGCAGAATCCTGGTGATGAGATACTACCCTCATCTTCCCATATAGAAAGGTATTCAAAGCACTGTTCACAGTTCACTATCCTGACACTGCTTATCGCCTGATTTATACATATGCCTTATAAGTCACTATCTCCTGAGATTCAGTTAATATCGCCCAATTCCCTGGGGCACAACTCACGTTCCCTTCGGTAACAACCGGCTTATACTCCCACCTCCCGGTTTGAGTTCACCCCTCCCTTCATCCTTCTTTCCCCTGGGATTCCATCACCGTCCTCCTCCCAGCCACACAGGGTAAAGGAGAGTCCACCCACGGTCTTTAAGACCACTTCTCTTTCCTTCTCCGCCCCCGGGTGCTGCCAGCCAGGCTGGAGACGGGAAGGGGGAGGGGTGTGACTCGCCTCCGGAGACTGGCCCAGATGGCAGCAGATTTCGCCCCCTCTTCTCAGGCACCCGTCCACCCCTCGACCCCCTACGACTGCCTGGCTGCCTCCCACCCCCGGGCTCCCCCACGCCCTCATGCCGACTCCCGGGCACACTCACCATGCTGGGTGAAGATGTTGAAGCCGGCCTCCGTGGTGCGCCCCGCCGGGTCCCGCCTGCGGCCGGAGGGCCTGGCTGCACTGCTGCCCCGGATCCCTCGGAGCTGCGACTGCTGGAGCCCGGGAGCCTCCCCGACGCGGCCCACCTGCTGCCCCATCCCTGCGCTCGCGTACTCCCGCGCCCTCGTCGACCCCTGGTCACATTCCTCTTGTGCTCCGGCCTCGGGCTCCTGACGCTGATCCGGTCTCTCTACCCCAGTCCAGGGCCTGGCCTTGAGCTGCCGGGCCGCTGGCGGCTATGCACTAGGACTCTTCACAGCAGCCACCGCGCTGCCTCTTGGCGACTCACTGATTCTCCTTTTCCTTACCCCTCCCGCGGCTCCGCGCCCCCGACGCCGCCGCTGCTGCCGCCGCCGCCATCTTTAAACCACCGAGCCCTGAGAGAGCGTGGGACAGAGCGTCGCCCGCCCCCCACTCGACCAGTCACCTCCACTGCTCGGAGGGAGGGCCTGGCGGCCCGGCCCCACCCCTAGGCCCGCCCCTCCGCGCCGCACCCCCGCCTCCTCTCAGGGTGGGTCCGGACCGAGATTCCCTAGTGCCCACCTCATCTGCACCTCCACCGCTTCTTCAGGTCTTTCGGCCTCTCTGTTCCTTCATGGCACCTGGGTCTCCGACGTCTGAACAGCTTTAGCTCACCCCCTCCCAGGTTGTGCTCTACACATTACGGCCTTTGGGGGTTGGTCGGTCTCTAGCCTCCCGGGCCCCACCTCCACCTGTCAAATCAGTCAGTGGAGGGCTGAATGCCCACCATGTGTACAGCTCAGTAGCAAGGACAGTTGGGGCACAGAAGCACAAGGTATTTCGTCCCTACAATCTGGCTGAAGCTTCCTAAAATGCCCAGGAGAATCCCGTTAAACAGACTGCTCGGCAACAGGCCAAGAGTAACGTTAAAATTGTACAAAATTTACATGAAGATAGCAAAATGGCACGTTATTTCGTTTCATTATTTAAAATTATTTCATGATGTTAAATTGCACTCGCCTAGATTGTCTGCACTCTACAGTCTCATTGGCGAAGCAGTTGTAGCCCCATTCCTAATATTATGTTACCATGAATTCCTCTTGAACTCCTTTACCATCTAAACCACATGTTTCTGTTACCCTTACCATGCTTGACAGTAAAGCTAATCTTCCCACTGGCTTGTATTATATGCTGTGCACGTGGTCAGGTCTTCTTTTTGATGACAAAGGAGAAAAATAAAATCTATCTTTGACTTTCTGAGTCAGAACTTACTCATCTTTAATGCTTATATTGTTTAAGAGAGTGACTCAGGCAGAAAAGTGTAATGCACACACAGATACACATATATATACACACACAGGTATATATCCTGTTCAATCATTTCCTCCTACTATACATTCTAGCCTATTAATATTGATCCAATTTTTATTGATTCTCAAAGAACTTGATCATCCTTTTCCTCCTGCTCTTCCTTTGGCTTCCCTGTTGCTTTATAAAAAGTGTAAGTTATTGGAGGTACCACACTGAAAACTTGCTTAATATTACAGAAAGGATGGGAGCCACTGCAAAGAAGCAACAAAACAACTGTTGGGAAGTTGGGAGTGGAGAGAGAGGTGGATGAAATTCTCCTTCACGTGTCTTTCATAGAACTAAGCAGATCTTAGATGAACCATCTACTGACAGAGATATGCACTACTATAAGAGTACTATGAAATTATTCCATTGCCATCCAAGGGATGGCCAGAAATAACTGAAATTGTCCCAAAATGGGAACAGAAATGCTATTCTTTAGCACTGGATAGAATATAAATTTTACATTTGCATCAAAGTTTTCCTGTGTTTAAAATACTTTTTTTTTTCCATTCCCAAAGTGTTTTGCAACTAATGAAAAAATAAAAACTCACAAGGGATAAAGATGATCATAGAGCCAGAATCTGGTTAATTGTTTGATTTTTATTATCAGAGAATTTTAATTAGTTCAAGAACACATGGAGCAGTAAGAGGACTGCAGGAAAACAGAGAAGCCCTGAGAGGCTGAGAGAGGTCCCGGAATCTGGAATCAGCAGAGCATAGAGGCACAGAAAGAGGCCCCTGAGGGGCTGGGCCCCCAGAGCAGTTCAAGGCTAAGGAGATGAGACTTGCCATATGCCTGACTGTCCACAGTTGAACTCCAGGAGATGGTGAGCCTTGAGGGAAAGGCAGGGACCTCTGCAGAGACCACCCATCGTGCTTCACCATGAGGCAGGACACCAGGATCACCAGTATCTGACTCTGGTGAGAAGGCATCTCTGATGGTGCTTTGATTTGGACGTTTCATGGCCTTGGAACTGTAAAATGTTCTCCCAATAAAATTCCATGATAAAAAATATACCAAATATATGCTATAGACCATAGTTGGTGATAATAGTCTGATGATATTATCTAATAATCTGTAACAAATGTTCCACAACAATGTAGTGTGTTGGTGGAGGGATGTTGTATGGGAATTCCACACATGTACATGATTGTTTTGTAAGCTGACAACTTCTCTAATAAAAATATATTTTTTAAAAATTCCCATGATAAAAGCCAACCCATTTCTGGTGCTTTGCATCAGTTGCTCTGTGGCACACTAAAAGTTACCCATCATCCACATCTTCCCTGTCACTAGGAGGAACACCACCATTTCCAGAAGCAAGAAACTTGTGAGCAACATTTCACTGATCCCTGTCTTTACCTGTCTGCATTTCCAGGTTTTCACCACATTTTTTGCAGTAGTTCCTATATCCCATCCCATATCCCATCTGTACAGTCAGAGTCTTAGTTTAATCTCAGGTCATCTCTCTGGTGGATTTTCCTACTACTACTTTTTCTTCCTAGCATCTTCACTGTTTACACCAGGCAGTTCACTAAAATGAAACTATTTCTTCCTCTTATTGCATGGACTGTGCCCCTCCCTATTATGTACAATGTCTAAAATTTTAATCTAGCATTTCAAAGATTTTTTCCAGGTTTATAATTGCCTGGCATTCTTCATCTCCTATTCCTCAAACCCCCACCCCTCCTATTGCAGGCATATGTGCTTTATCCAATTAGCCTATTTCTGGGATGACTCCTTTTTTGGCTATGACTTTTGCAATAACAATGTTCTCCCAAATATGACTCCCAAATGACTCTCCTTACAGTAGTCAGAAATCTCAGACCCAGCCTCCTTCATAAGGGAATCTCAGAGTTATCAATGGAGACCTAACAATTTCCCTGGACTCTACTGAGTTCACACCTGAGTAGAGTGACCACCACAGCTGTTAACAATCCTTTATGAATTAAATTCACTTACCCTTCTCTAAACTGCTCCCCCAAATGGGTTTAGTCTTGGTATGTCTCAGTGACATAATGTTGGAAAAAATCTTAGAGGTCACCTGGGTCTATCTCCTGGAATCTCCTCTGCAGAAACTCCAGTGAAGGATCCTGTATTAGTCATGGTTCTCTAGGGATACAGAATCAACAGGAGATATCTGTCAATAATATGAGATTTTATAAGAGTCTCTCATGTGACCGTGGGGATGCACAAGTCTAGGTTCCACAGGCAGGCTGCAAACCAGGGGCTCCTATGAAAGTCCAATGAAGGTCCTTGATGAGTTTCTGGGAGACGCTGGCTGCCCAAAGATGAGCTGGGAAATTCTCTCTGAATGCTGAAATCACTTCCCCTTATAAGGCATTCAACTGATGGATAAAAGCATCACCCATTGCTGACAGCAATCTCCCTGATTGATGCAGATGTAATCAGCCATCCACGCAGTAAACTCACTGGTGACCAAAGTCCATAAATGGTCTTGTATTACAATTAGCCCATTGCCTACTTGACCAAACACCTGGACACAATTACCTGGCCAAGTTGACACATTAGCCTAACCATCACAGAGCCTATTTGTTATGGAGGGTTCTAATTGTGAAAAAGTTCTTCCTAAAAAGATAAGCTGAAACATGCCTCCTTGAAACTTCCACTGTTTCATCCCTGGTCCTACTTCTACCCTATAGCTACACAGAACAAACCTAACCTTTCTTCTACATGACACCCTTCAAATGTTTGAAAGCTGTCATGTCTCCCAAAACCTTTTCTTTCCTATATGCATGCATGTGCTTGTATAGATAATTATGTTCATCTGTGTCTATATTTACATAGGCTGAAAATGTTTAGCTAGATAAATTAGAAGAAAATAAAATTGTTTTATGTATAGCATTTTTCTTAAGCATTTGTGCATGCAGTACTTTAGGTTTAGTTTATGTGTGGCTTGTCTTTGCATTATAGTTCTGTTAAATCTTTAAAGGCCTATAGAATGCAAAATACAGTTCCATTTTCAGATTGACATTTTTTTTTTCGATGATGATGAGGAGGAGGAAGAGGATTCTTATCTTGCTGGGATAGAATAAGTTATCCTTTTAGAGGGTAAGGAGATGGATTAAATGACATCTTATTGTTCCTTTTAGCCCCAAGATATTCAATAATATCTTGATTTAAAAAAACTTTATAAATTATTAAGAGACTATTTCAAATAATTGACAAACTACTACATAATGTTACCAGTAGCAATAATAACATCTATTCATTTTAAATTAATAAATTAGTACTCACCTCCTTTCCAATGTTTAATAATGAAATAGCTAACTAAACAGTCCACTTAACATGTAGCATATCACTAACTATAGAGTAGTGAACCTGGGTATGGTTTAGAATTTATGTGAAATAGAGTTGTATCAGTTACCTATTGCTGCATAACAAGCCATCCCAAAACATAGTGGCGTAGAACAAAAATAATTTCTTACTTCTCGCAATTCTGTGCACTGGCAGGACACTTCTGCTTATCTCACCTAGGTTCCACTTATTCGTTCTACAATCTTATTCTGAACTGCACTGAGCCGGAGGGTCAAGCTGGGCTGGAAGGTACAAGTTGGCCTCATTCACATATCTGGCAGTTGGCAATGGTTTTCAGTCGGAGTGTCTCCTTTCTTCTCAGTGTGGCCTCTCATCCTCCAGTAAGTTACACTGGGCTTCCTCATAGTTTATGTTTTCAGGATTCTAACAGAATATGAGCAGAAGCTGCAAGGCCCCTGTGATGGTTAGGCTAATGTGTCAACTCGGCAAGGTAGTTGTGCCCAGCTGTTTGGTCAAGCAAGCACTGGGTTAATTGTAATATAAGGACATTTATGGACTTTAGTTACCAGTGAGTTTACTGCATAGATAGCTGATTACATCTACATCAGCCAGGATCAGCAATGAGTGACACTTTATCCAATCAGTTGAATGCCTTATAAGGGGAAGTGATTTCAGCATTCAGAGAGAATTTCCCAGCTCATCTTTGGGCAGCCAGCGTCTCCCAGAAACTCATCAAGGACCTTCATCGGACTTTCGTTGGAGCCCCTGGTTTGCAGCCTGCCTGTGGAACCTGGACTTGTGCATCCCCATGGTCACATGAGAGACATAAAATCTCATACTGTTGACAGATATCTCCTGTTGATTCTGTTTCCCTAGAGAACCCTGATTAATACAGCCCCTTAAAGCTAGGCTCCAAAACTCTCATAACATCATTTCCACCACTTTCTATTGGTAGAAGAAAATCACAAGGCCAGTCCAGATATAAAGGATGGGAAAATAGACTCTACCTATTGATAGGAAAAACAGAAAAATATTGTGGTCATGTTTTCAATTTGCCCCATGAGTCTATCCTGGGTTTTTTTTAAATTAACTAACTATATGACCTTGGGCTAATTATAAAAGCATAGATTCTTAGAATTCAGTATGGACCCAGATCAATCTGAATGAATTTCCTCTGCCCCCTCCCAACCTCCAAGATCCCATTCCCTTTCCGTTCTGTGGTTGTTTCTGGGTGAACTCATCATGCCTCTGTGCCCTTGCCAACGCTGTTTTCTCTACCTTGAAAGCCAATACTGGGGGCGGATGTGGCTCAAATGGTTGGGCGTCCGTTTCCCATATGGAGGGACATGGGTTCAATCCCCAGGACCTCCCAGTAAAATAAAAGAAAAATATAGAAGGTGCACGGGTGAGCCGCCCAGGACCTGCCTAACCACGCAGCAAGATGATGACATAACAGGAAAGTGACACAAGGAAGAGCCAAGATGAGACGAGCTGAGAAATCAGGAACTGGGGTGGCACAGGTGGTAGGATGCCTGTCTCCCACATCAGAAGTTCCCAGGATTGAATTCCGGGAAGACAAGGAGGAGAAGGATGAGAGAAGAGGGCAGGAAACAGACACAGAATTGCCCAACGAATGGACACAAAACAGCAAAAACAGGGGGGGAGGGTTTAAAATGCATAAAAATTAAATAAATCTTAAAAAAAAAAAAA
>JAQZBX010044128.1:0-21438 GCA_029593785.1 Cabassous unicinctus
TGGAGTGGACATCACCATCCCAGTCCCCTCAGGATTGGGGGAGGAGCTGTGGACTAGAGTGGACTTGGTGGTGTTCTGTTGTAGACATATTGTGATTCAAGCAGTGGAAGAAATTGCAACCCTTCTATGATGCAAAACTTCTTCAAAAATGAAGCCAAGAATATCCCCAAATACAATTAATAGGAAAATGAAATAATGATAGATTTAAACATAAGAAATAAAATACATAATAATTTAGAAAAACTAAAACAACAATAAAGTTTTTAAAAAAGAAATTGGGATATTAAAAAATAAAGAAAAATATTTTAAAAATAAAAAATAAATTAAAAATTAAAAAAAATTTTTTTTTGACATTTTGCCTATCATCACTGTAATATCTGTTTTCCTGTATGTACAGTGGCATTTTCTTATATTTCTTCCCCAGTGTCTTGGGGAAGAAACCATTTTATTTTGTGTTATCCTTTTATCTTCTTTTCTCCCTGCACCCCCTTTGCATTCTACCAAATTGATCATATTGTCTTTGTTTGGTTTCGAAGTTTTATATTTGAAAAGCATTTTTTGAGGGGATCCATTACATTTTTAATGCAAATACTTGTCTTAATGAATCTGAAATTAATTAATATCTCTAACTTCTTCCCCCCAAAATACAAGAACCTTAGAACACTTTAACATGTCCTTCCCAATTTTCCTGTTGTTTTGCATCTTATTTTTAAACCCACCAAAAATGACTATTCTTAAAAAATTTTAGTCAACTATTATTTAGATGTAGAAGTATGTTTCTGTGTTTATTTGCTTTATTTTGTTTCTGCTCATATTGCTTCTCATAATACCACTCCTTCCATCTGGACCCAATTCCTTTCTCGCTGAATATCTTCGTTTGTCAGGGCTGCTATGACAAATACCACACAGTGGATTGGTTTAAAGAGCAGGAATTTATCGTGCCAGGGTTTTGGAGGCCAGAAGTCCAAAACAAGCCATGCCCTCTCCTGGAGTCTGGGGCATTAGTGCTGAATCGCCACAAGCCTTGGGGCTCCTTGGCTTGCATCTCTGTCCCTGTCACAGAGCGATCCGACTCCTTGGTCTTCTTTTCTGCTTTCTCTGACTGCGTCCACATTTCCTCTGCCTTTCAAGGGCTTACAAGGGCTCCAATCATCTGGATTAAGGCCCATCCTGATTCAGTTTGGCTCCAAAGATCCTATTCACAAATGAGTCCACAGCTTAAACGATAATAATAACAGCTCCAAAGGTGCTATTTACAAGTGGGTTCTCACCCACAGGAATGCAGATGAAGACCTGAGCATGCCTTTTTGGGGCACATGATTAGATCCCCAACAGTTCATCCTTTAGTGGTGCTTTCAATGAGAGTTTGTGAGAGAGAAACTCTGTTTTTGCCTGAAAATGTCATTATTTTGCCATCACTCTTGAGTAATACCTTTGCTGGGTGTAGATTTCTAAATTGATGGTTATTTTTTCTTTCACTTTAAAGATTATTTCCACTGCATTCTGGCACCTTTAGTTGCTGGTGAGAGGTCTTCTGTCAGTCTAACTGACATTCCTCTATAGAAAATGTGTATTTATCTCTGGTAACTTTTAACCTTCTTGTCTTTGTCTCTATTATTTCTGCAGCTTCACTACAATGTGTCTAAGTGCATAGTTGTTTTTATTTATCCTGCATTGGAACTCAGTGTACTCCTGTAACCTAAGGACTCATAATTTTTTTCAATTTTGGAAGCCAGTATCTCTTTAAATACTGCCATTTCTACTTTTTCTCTAGATTCTCTTTTAGAATATCTATTGGAAGTATGTTGGACCTTCTTATTCTATCCTCCTTGTCTCCTAACATCTCTTTCGTGATGTCTGTGCCTTTATTTATCATACTTCATTTTGGGTGACTTCCTCAGACCATGTTCTATATCACTAATGAATCTCCCTGTCACTGTGCAGTCAGCAGACATCTGCAGGGCTTCTCAGGCTTTAATGTGCACATAAATCACCAGGAGAGCGTTTTAAAATGCAGATCCTGACTCAGTGGATCTGGGGTGGGGCCTGAGAATTTGCATTTCTAACAAGCTCCCAGGTGGTGCAGATGCTGCTGGCTCCCAGAGGGCACTTTGAGTAGCAAGAGGCTAATAAACCAGAGGCTGTGCTATCTATATACACAGGCAATGGGGCCTTGAGGGGGTGAGTTAGAAAAGAGCAACAAAGTTTAAGAAAGAGAAAAAGACCCAGACTCTTGAAGCTTGATGTTCAGAAGCTACAGAGAGGAAAGCATTTTGGATACTGTGTAGTTATGGTGAAGGTCTGTCTGTCTGTACATAGCATTCTGGGAGCACATGAAAAGGAAGAACCAGTTAATTCCTTGGGTGAACCGTGGGAAAGGAGGCGTAATCTATTTCCTCGCAGGGCAGTCTGGAATGGGCTTCCCTCTCTAGCGACTAATGCTACCAACTTTTTTTTTCTCTGAGTCCTCAAGCAAAACTGTACCAAGCAGCCTCCTTCAGTCATGCCCACTCACAAATCCAGGCACCTCACTTTCTGGTGTACCAAGAAACACTACCATAGCATTTTGGGACCATAATCAGATCAGGTCTTTTACTCAGACTACCTTTGCACAGACTTCAGCCTCTCCAGTCCCTCCAAGCCCACCTTTTTGTGAACCTATCCTGGAAAAGTTATGATTGTCTGAATTCTTAGCATGGTGTTGGGAAGAGGGGGAAATTGCAATGCTAAGGAGAGGCCATCAGCCTGTTAATTTTCATACCTCTAGTAGGTGTTGCTGTTGAGTGAGAGCCCCTTCGCAACACCACTCTGACGCCACAAACCTATTGTTGCTGTTCTTAAAGAGGAAAATAAAAAACTTTGTTCCAGTAATAATCTCGTCAACATTTAATTACATCACCCTGGGCGTTTTTCTTTCCCTGGCAATGAAAGTGACCTATAAACACTGTCTAGGGCCCTTGGGCCTTGGTCACTGCTTGCTAGAGAAGCTGAGATGGGGGCCCCTGAGCCAGCCCAGAGCAGCGTGGGGACCCCGGCCTCCACCATTCACCAGTGGGGTGGACATACAATATGTGACAGCGAGTGCCCCCAAAGGCTCTATGAGTAGGCTGGGGAAAAGAAAAAAGATGAGGAAGGCGGTTCTCCTGGGGTGGGGGGAGGCATCCAACTTTTGCTGCCAAGAAAGACCCAAGGGGCCCCAGCTCTCCATTCTGGATATTGAACCCCTTCTCTTTTAAAGATTAACAGGGAAAAGGCAGCTCAGCTGAGTGGAGCACCACAAAGTCCGCAGGCCCCAAGCGCCTGGTCAGGGGCCCAGCGGTGGTGAGCACAGTGGTGCCATAGCAACCTCAACATCCGCGCCATCGCAGTGGGGTACATTCAGAGACATGGGAATTTCAGAGAGGGAGGGACCCAAGGAGTTGCCTAAATCACTCATTTACAAATGGGGAAACCGAGGCCAGCAAGGGAAAGGGACCTGCCCACTTCACCGTGCACATTAACCTCCAGAGTGGGAGCTCCAGATTCCCACACTGCAGCTATTTTCCATACAGTAGGCTTTCCCATAAACCTGGAGCTTGAAAGAGCCTTGAAATCCATTCTCCAATAAAGGCTCCTAAGGGCTTCCAGTCAGTGGCCCTCGAACAAAAAAAAAATCAAAGCGTGTTAAGCCTTTACTAAGCAGTTACCATTCCAGAAGAAGAATTACAAAAAGGTACCCACCACACTTTAAGGCTGCCCTGAGCACATCTATAGTTTTAAGCACCATCAATAAAGGCATTCTCTAAAGGTAAGGTATTATTCATCATTAAGCTAAAGAAATTTCCTTCAAAGACTTTCAGGTCTCTAGAAACAGCAGGGCTTTAATCCAATTCAACATTCCTCAGCTCCCCAGATCCATCTGTACCCCAATATGCTCATGAATTTCACTGAGGATTCACATATTCACATGGAAAAGAAAATGTGATTATGATTTAGAAATTTGGCTCTTCTTTCAGTTAACTTTTCTCCCTTTCCCAGGGCTTCTGTATGCCAGTGTGGTGTCACAAAAAGAGGAGGGACTTTCATACAGAGGGGTCTGGACTTGAATCTCTGCCACTAATTAGTCCTATGACAATGCAGAGTTTATTTAACTCTTCAGTGTCTTCATCTGTAAAATGGGTAGACGTTACTATAGGGACCAGTGCAATTGCTTGTACATAATAGAGAGTCAATAATTTGTAGCTTTTAATATTAAAATGACAAACCTTTGTTTTAAATGGTTTTGAGTCCCTGATGTGAGTTAAGCATATTTACTCCTAGAATATTCAAAATGCATTTCTTAAATATTGGAATGGATTCTTAAAATTCCCTTGGCATACTGTTACCAAGAACTGATTTATGAAAGCTTGGAAACCATAAAATAAACTCAACCATCTTTCAGTTTTGCTTTGAAATTGTCAGGATTCACTGGATTAACTTAGGAAAAAAGCACCATTTTCATGAAAAATGTATGTAACCATGTAGATCAGAGCACAGTAAACTATGGTCCTGTTGCTTTTGTACATCCTAAAAGACAAGAATGGTTTGTACATTTTAAAAACAAAAATAACATTTCATGACCCATGAAAATTATGTGAAATACAGATTTTCGGTGCCCATAAATAAAGTTTTATTGGAACACAGCCACACTTATTTGTTTACATATTAACTATGGTTGCTTTCACGCTGCAACAGCAGAGTTGAGTAGTTAACGGCAGAGACAGAATGACCTGCAAAGCTGAAAAGATTTACTCTCTCGCCCTTTCCAGAAAGTTTGCCAACCTCTGATGTAGAGAATGAAGATTTGGAGCAGAATTTTGGAAGTGTTCCATATGCTTTGACATCTGAAGCTAAAACTTCCAAGAGGGCACTTTCTCACCCAGAAGAGTCTCAGGCAGCTTGCAGAGGGCTGAGCAGGGAAGGGGGCAGGGACTCCTCGTGCAGCGTCTGAGCCACAGCTCAGAGTCCTGTCTCTCCCCCTTCCATACCTTCCCAATGTTCTACAAGCTGTATCACCCCAAATGTCCTCCAGGTAGAGCTTCTTGCTGGTTCCCTCTATGTCTCTTTAAAAACTATCGCAGGTTCACTTACAAAGACCCTTTGTCTGTTAAAGTGTATTAGGAATCAGAGATCAAAAACAAAGGTGTCCAAGGCAGGGATTTGTGCTTTTTAACAGAAGAAGAATGACGCTTGTCCTCAAAGCCTCAGCTCTAGACTTCCCTCCTCTGGGATGCTGTCCCCGACTCGTCAGGAAGACTTAGAGGCAGCCTCCTTGGAGCTCCTTTGGACCTTAAGCTGCACTCAGCATAGTATCAAAATACATATATTCCTTTGTAAGTGGTTCTCTGCATATCTGTCACCAGGAGGGCAGGGGCCTGATCTTTTCATCTCTGGGTCCCCAGGGCCTAGGACCATACCTGGCATATAGTAGGTATTTAATAATGGGGGGGGGAAGGGCAGGAAGGAAAAGGAAGGAAGGGAGGAAGGAAGGAAGAGAGAAGGGAGGGAGGGAGGAAAGGAGGGAGGGAGGGAGGGAGGGAAGCTCCTACATGCAAAAATATTGACAAATGGCGGAACATGATACAAATGTATATATTGTAATAATTGCTCAGGGCCCTCCTCACACAGTAGAACAAACCCTCCGGCTCTTTAACTTCCCCTCTCTTCATGAAGCTGACTCACATGCTACCAGACGCTAATTCTGTTGCGGTTCATGAACTGAGCAAGAGAAAGGAGCTTTGGCTCTTCTGCCCTCCCCATGGATGCTGACTTCAAAGCAAAAGGCAGGCTGTCTTGCCGTGTATAGTCAGCTTAGTCCTTGGGGCGGTAAGAAATACGCTTTACACCACAACCTGGTGTACATATTTCACAAGCAATGGCTTGACTTTGCAATACACTCTGGCATTTTTATTTTTCAAAAAATCTGTCTGTGAACCAATAAATTGATTCTGTGACCCATTCATGGGTCAGGACTGATGGTTTGAAAAACTGCTATTTTTCTTACACAGGAAAGCGGAGAGGGGCTTCCTGTTAAAAGGCAAGATCAAACAGCAGGCTTTCTCCTTATCTCCGCAGTTATAATCAGCCTTTCATATAGCACTTCACATTTTACAGAAGAGTTCGCAGACGCTGTCTCTCCTGATCTTATAACAAGCCTCAGAGGTACCTATTATAGATGAAGAAACAGAGAGTTAGAAAAATTAACTAACTTTGCCCAAAGTCACTCAGCTAGGATTCCACTGGGATTTGAACTCATGTTCTCTGACTCAGACTCAGAACTTTTTCTTATCTCATACCAAGCAGTACTAGTTTTGTCAAAAGAGGGAAGTTTTGCCCGTTTTCTCATTAACGTATTTATTTGATGATTATAATAGATGGTTCTTACCTTTCTAATACTAGAAAGTTTAAAACTTTTTTAATAGTTGTGGGTGGTTTGACTTCTGGATAGATGAAAGCAGTTTCAAAAATGTTATAAAGTCTGAATAAAAATATATTTCTGATTATTAAAAAAAAATAGAAATACATTATACAAAATTTGGGAAAATAAATAAAAGTTTAAAAAACAAAAACCATTCAAAATCATAATACCCAGAAGAAAACACTATATATATTTTGGTACATTTCCTTCCGATCTTTTTTCTTTGCACAGCCATGTTTCCATTTCTTAGTTGACATCATACTTGATTTTATTACTTAACATTATCCCAGAATGTTATTTTAAACTCTTCATGAACGTATTTTTAATGACCACAAAACACTTCACTATGTTAATGTGCCATAATTTACTTAACTATCCCTTACTGTTGGACATTTAGTTTGTTTCCAGTTATCATCTTTGTAAACCAAACTTAAGAAATACCGACCTAAGTACTTCAATGCCCAAGTGTTTTCCCTGGATCAATTCCAATATTCACTTTAAATCTTTTTTTTTTTTTTTTAAATAAGAGCTAAATGGAGCCTTCAATATGATTTCAATCTCTGAAACTTAAAGGTGTGGCCTCCTGCTGGAGTTCCTGCTGGACCTGTGGAATGGAATAGGTGGATGCCAGGGCAAAGCCAAGGAAACCAGGCCTGTGAACCTGGGTAATCAGATCATCTTGACACTTAGAAATGAAAAGTAATTTAAGAGGACTCTCGTCCCGGGGTTCTCAACATTACTTTCCACCCAACACAACAACAGTAAATCTCCACTGAGGAAGGTATCAGAATTTGGGGGAGGAGAAGCAACTCACCCCATATTACACTCTAAAGTAATGAGAGAACCAGGCTTTAACCCCAGATCAACCAATTCTCACCTTAGGGCTGACTTCACCTGTCTTAGTTTGCTATGGCTGCTATAACAAATACCACAGACTGGTATTTGGAATTGTTTAAGGGATTGGCAAGCCATGCTTTCTTGGAAGGCTGTAGCCTTCTGGTGGTGGCTTGCCGGCAATCCATAGCTCCAGCCCTTCCTCCATCACCTGGCCACCTGTCTCCTCTCTCCTACCACTCCTATTGCTGTGCCCAAATGTCCTGTGCTTATAAGGGCTCAAGTCCAATTGAAGAAACATCCACCCTGATCCTATCTACAAATGAGTTCACACCCACAGGACTAGGGGTTAGGACTTGAACATGGCTTTGTTGGGGACCTGATTCAATCCATAACACCACCCCACTGATTTATGGTATAAATCATAAAGCATAAGTGAAAATTTCTTAGCAATGAACTTCACACCTCTCAAACAGGAAAACAGTACTTGTGCACTAAGGTTTGCTGTTTGGCTAAGTGAAATATAAAAACAAGCAAGCAAAAAGAGCATTAGATGAGTGGGGAACTTGGTTTCAGTTCCCAAGAAAAGATCTACAGAAGCAGTGATTAGAGGAGGGAGTTAACCATAAAGACAAGACTTAAGCAGACCTTCCATTTTAGGCTTTAGCCCAGAGTTAAATTTCAGGGGAGTCACATTTTAATATTAAACACTTGAGCCCTACTGGAGTAGACACTTTAACAAACAGTAACTATCGCTGGCCTGTAACTAGGCATGACCTAATTTCCATTGATATCATACTATCTTGCAAATTCCTGGCTTCCAACATCAATATTCCACTAGTCACTGCATCTTGGTTCCTAAAGAGTATGCTTATTGATGAATTGCATGACTAACATCACTAGACCCCACATCTTTTGCTGCTGATTTTGGATTGCAATTACTAATGAATAAGATTCCATTTTGCATTCATTAAATTAGAAATAAAATTGTTTTCAATATAAAAATCCAGTGCTGGGTTGCATTGCCAATGACTATGTAATTTGATATCAGCTTTCTAGAAGGCAAATTGCAATAGACATCAAAAGCCAAAAATGCCCATATCCTTGGGCTAAATAATCCCACTCCTGGAATTTTCCCCCAAAAGATAAATCTAAAGGAGAAGAAAAGGTGTAAAAGATGCCCATCATGGAGTTATTTAGAACTATCCAACAATAAGGTCAGTACTAGCACATCTCTAATAATAGCACCATTTGCTGAAGAAATTCTCTAACTTGTCTTTACGTACTTTACTTCTAAACTTCACAGCAACCCTGTGGTGTCTGTATCACCCCCACTTCACTGATGTGCAAACTAAGGCTCAGAGCAAAAGGCAGTCATTAGATCAAAGTCACGTGGCTAGTAAATAGCAGAATCAAGACTTGAACTCTAGGTTTTATGACTACAACTTTTCTGCCTGTTCTGCTCACCCCTAGGTTTGATTGGAGCAAGACCCTGGAGCAACGTGAGTCGCAAGGCAATGGCTTCCACAATAAGCAAGAAGAAGATTCAGCAACATAGAGAAAGCATTTTGGGAATAACATTAAGGGAAAAGAGAATGACCCCAAATTAAACTTTCAGTATGATTATAATTTTCATAAAAATGTGTGTAAAAACTGAAAGGGATCTCAGAAAAAACAACAGCTGGACTAGCATTTTGGGAAATAAATTGGTAGATGTTTTATTCTGTTTATATTTCCTTAAGTGTTGTTAGACCAATGTCCTAAACACAAGTCTTAAAAAAAAAAAGACTGACTTGAGCTTAATAAACACACGAGAGTGTTTCTCTCTCTGTCTCCCCTACCTTTGAGCAGCTTCTCCACCATTCTGCCATTTCTCTGGGTTTCAAGATGCCTGTGCCTTGTTGAAGCTGCAACTTCCTCTCTGGGGATTGCTGTGCACACCCAGGAGGGAATCACTGGTTAGGTCTTTTTCAGTAGAGGTGAGAAGACCTAGAAATATGACATCACTATTCAAATGGCCAAGTAGAGAGGGAGAGCACCAGGCCAGCTCATGTGGCCGAGAGAAAATCAGCAGGTTTTTATGGCTCTGTTTATGGGAAGTGTCTCATTGACTGAAAGGTCAGGAGCTGACGTGTCTAATGGCACTGGAGCATTACATGAAATTGCAAAAATAGAACCTTATAAAAATTCATAAGCTCATGAAACACCCACTTCACTCTATTGATTGTATTGATTGTAATGGCCAGGATTTCATCAAGCTCTAGGAAAAAAGAAAGCATAAAAGCCTCATGTGGAGCACCTAGGAGGTCCTCAGCATGATCCCAGGCCCTTCATAGGAAAAGTAAGTGAACAACTGACATTTATTAAGCGCTCACCACACACCTGCACTTTGCTGAGCTCTTCCTGTATTAATGGACTTAATCCTCATGTACAGCTATATGGTAGATACTATTGGTTTCTCTCCTATATTACAGATGAGGAAACTGAGGCTTAAAGAGGATAACAAGCATGCCCAGCTGGGATTCAAGCCAGGTCTGCCTGACCCCAACTACTGTGCTCTACAGCCTCTCTTAGCAATGGCCCTTTCCCTCCACTCAGGGAAAACGCTGCACCGAAGCCCCCTCCCTGGGGGTTATGAAATCTGAGTGATCTCAGTTCTTTGAGCTTCCTGCCTGCTAGGTAAAAGAAAGAAGCAACTTGTCTTGGGATGGAAAGAATGTGGTCTTTGGAACTAGATGGATCAAGGTTTGCATTCATCTCAAAGCGTAACTTTCTAACTTGAGTAAGTCACTAAATGTCTCTGAGCCTCAATTTTCTCATCTGTAAAATGGGGTCCCCATCAGCAGGATTGTGAGGATTGGGGTCCAGCACAGTACCTGGCATAAAGCAGGGATATTTTTACTTGGTTATTAATTCTGTCCCTTACAAATTCTGAAGGAACTTCTAATATCCAGTTGTCCCCTTCACAGATGAAGGTGTTATGAAAGAGTAGTTGGTTATAAAAAGTACTCTCAAATTAACTAAAAAGATCATACAACTAGCAATAAAAAGACAACCAATCCAATTTTTAAAATGAGCAAAAGACTTGAATACACATTTTTCCAAAGAGGAAGTACAAATGGCCCAAAAGCACCTGAAAATATATTCAACATCACTGATTGTTGGGGAAATGCAGATCAAAACTACAGTGAGATATCACATCACACCTTACAGAATGGACATTATTAAAAAAAAAAAAAAACAGAAAGCTACAAGTGCTGGAGAGGATGCAGAGAAATAGGAACACTCCTTTACTGTTGGTGGGAATGTAGAATGGTGAAGCCTCTTTGGAAGACAGTTTGGCAGTTCCTCATGCAGCTAAATACAGAACTGCCATGTAATACCACAATCCTGCTACTAGGAATATATTCAGCAGAACTGAAAGCAAGGATGTGAACAGACATTTGCACACCAATGTTCATAGCAACATTATTCACAATTGCTAAAATGTTAAAACAACCCACATGTCCATCAACCAATAAATGGATAAACAAAATGTGGTATATACATACTATGGGATACTATGCTGCTGTAAAAAGAAATGAAGTTGGGGCTCATATCATAACATGGATTAACCTTGAGGACATTACGTTGAGTGAAATAAGTCAGACACAAAAGGATAGCTATTGTATGGTCTCACTAACATAAACTAAATATGATGAGTAAACTCATGGAGTTAAAATCTAGAGTATAGGTTACTAGGAGATAGAATGAAGGTTGAGAAGGGGGAGCTGATCTTAATGTATATAAAATTTTTAATAAGGTTGATTGCAAATGTGTGGAAATGGATAGAGCTGATGGTAACCTATTATAGGGAGTACAGCTAATACTACCGATTCATAAATGTAATTGTGGCTGAAAGGGGTACTCTAGGGATGTAAATTCAATTGAAAGAAAGCTAGAGGATAAACTAGGGACTGAATAACAAAGTGAACTCGGTGGTGGATGAGGATTATGGTTAATAGTGCAAATACAAGAATGTTCTTCTATGAACTAGAACAAATGTACGTCACTATTACAAGCTGTTAAGAATATGGTGATACATGGAAAAAATACAACTAATGTAACTTATGGACTAAAGTTAACAGTAATATTGTAATATTTTTGCATCAAGGGCAAAGAAGGTACTATAGCAATGCTAAGGGGGAGGTATAAGGAAGTATGGGATTTTCCTTTTGGAGTAATGAAAACGTTCTAAAATTGAACATTGAGGACAGCACAACTCTGTGATGAAACTGAGAGCGACTGAATGTACACTCTGGATGGATTGTACAAGGCATGGGACTGTATAACACAGTGAATCCTGTGGTGGTTGATGGACTGTGGTTAACAGAACAAATATAAGAAAGTTCTCTCATGAACTGTAATAAATGCACTATACTAACACATGGTGTTAATAATAGGGGGGTTATGGGAAAAATACACCAAATGTAAGCTATGGACTATAGTTAGCAGTAATATCTTGATGATATCCTTTCATCATTTGTAACAAATATTCCATAACAATGCAAGGTGCTGTTGGTGGGGTGATATGTGGGAATCCTATATGTTATGCATGATTGTTTTGTAAGCTCACAACTTCTCAAAAAAAAAAAAAACAACTCTCAAAGCCCTGAAGCATCAGCTAGAGTTTCAGTGGCCCCTTGGTGATAAGGCACTAATTACCCAGGATCACCTCCAGGCTTCTACCTGCAGCCTTTTCCCTTCCCTTGGCATTGATGCTACCAAGCCTTGATTTACCTGTCCACCAATGCGATGTCTCTTTCCTTTGATGGTAGTTCTCTTCCTTTTGACTCTTCATTCCCCAAACCCTTATGACTTTTATCTTAATCTTCACTGTGCCTACTCATTGATGTCCTTGCTTTACCTCCCTTTCCAAACTTGCCAGATACTGTGTGCCCTGTTTCATACCGCCCTTTGCATGCCCTGTAGTTTGCACACGGAAAATTCCAGTAGGGTATGCTCTGCAAAAGGAGTGACCACGCCTGCTCCCCTCACCTTCTTATCCCCAGGGCCCAAGCACTGTGTCTGGCATATAGTAGGTGCTCCATAAATGTATGAAAAATGAGTGAACAAATGAATGAGTGACTGAATGATGAATATGCCATTTGTATGGTCTGAGTGGAGAGTGAGTCACCCTACAAATGTCTGCAAAGGACCTATCATTGGCTGTGGGAGGAGCCTCAGGATAGAAGGTCTATTAGCCTCCCTAGGAGTCAGGGTGGACCATGTGCAGCTTCTCTGTTAAGCATTTTATATAAATCACCTCATTTAATCCTCAAAAGAACCCTATACATGCAAGGGGATAAAGACTAGCTTGCCTGGTGCAGTGGATTGGAGCTACGTACCCCAGAAAAACATGTTCTTAAATTTTATCCATTCTCTTGGGACCTTCTGAAGAGGTTTCTTCAGTTTCAGTGTAGCCCAATTAAATCAGGATGGGTCTTAATCCTGTGGCTTGGAGGCCTTATAGAGAAGGCCTCAGAGAGAAAATCATGGAAAGAAGCCAGAAGTCAACAGAAACTAGAGAAGCCAGGAGATGCCGCCACGTGTGTTGCCATGTGACAGAAAAGCCAAGGAGCAAGGCTTGCCGACAGCCAGCCCAGAATGCCAGTCTCCTGCAAGAAAGCATTGCCTTGATCTTGCCTTGAATTTGGACTTCTCCTAGCCTCAAAACCATGAGCCAATAAATTCCCATTGTTTAAGACAACTCATTGTATGGTATTTGTTTTAGTAGCTGGGAAGCTAAAACATCTGGCTACCCAGCTAGGAAGGAATTCTAATCCAACCAATGTTTTTTCTGCTCACTAGAAGATCATTTAGCAATGTGGTCAAGTGCCTGGGCTCTGGAGTCAGATGGTTTGGATTCAGATCCTGACTCACCTCATCTCATAATAGAGGGGGGAGCTCTGACAATTCAAGTGACTCTCCAAGTTTTATTTATCTATAAAATAGGGATAATAATATTTTCTACTTCCAGGGTTGTTGTGAAACTAAATGAGATAATGTAGGTAAAATAGCATGAGGCAGGCATATAGTAAGTCTTCACAGCAACAGCAGTGGTAGTAATAGTACCAGTGTTGTTAGTGGTAGTTTCGGGGTGATTTTTATTTCAGTGTACCCAGAAGCCATGGTGGTCGTTTGGAGAGGCCAATTACAATTTAACGTACTTCCATTCTGGGACACTCTCTGAGTGAGTAGCAGGGGTGGGAGAGGGAAGAATGGACTTGAAACCCTGCCCCTGCATTCTGGGGGCCCAGTTGTCCTTCTACCCAGGATGACAGAACAGGAGAATTCCAATTCCCAGGCACAGCCGTGAGATGGAGCAGCGATTCAGCTCCCAGGATGCCTCAGCGCCCTAAGGAAGGTTAACTGGGTTAGGAACTAGGAGTACCCTGAGGATCCCAGGAGACTCCTGGTAAGTTAAGGAGAGTTGGGTACCCAAGCACTGGAGGAAGATGGTTTTACCCCTGGCATTTAAGACAGACTTTAGGAGAGCAAAGTTAGGTTCAGGAAGGTGGAGAGGTATGTGAAAAGTGGGAGCAGAGCAATAGGGGTGGTCAGGAACAGTGGTTCTCTGCTCATTTCCACCTGAGAGATAATGTGTACTTGTGTTCCTAACTCCAAACTGGGGCAGAAGCAAATGGGTCATAGCTTCTGAGCTGTTCCCTTTTCTCTCCCTCTCGTCAGGTCCCTCTATAAGTGGTAGGTGGCATAGGCCTTGAGAACCCCGATCTCAACAGGAGCATGGTGACCAGAGGATGAGAAGAAAGAGTTCAAAGGGAGGAGTCATATTTAACAAGCCACGGACACATGGAGTTCCAGAATGGGCCAGTGGGATCAACACCGAGAACATGGTTTTGGAGTAAGATGTACCTGTGTTCAAATTCTGGCTCTACATTTATTAGCTATATGACCTTATGCAAAGGGATAATGTTAGTGCCAACCTTGAAAGTTTGTTGTGCTGGCTAAATGGAACAATATCTGTAAAGACCTTAGCATATGCCTAGTAATAACTACAGTAACTGCTCCAAAAAAGGACAGTTGGTATCATTACTATCATTACTATCAGGTTGGCATGAAGGTGAAGAGAGATTGCTTTTAAATCCATTCCTTGCAGAGCAGGTGTAGCTCAGTGGTTGAGCACCTGCTTCATACGTACATGGTCCCGGGTTCATTCCCTGGTACCTCAAAAAAAAAAAATCCATTCCTTGCAATCCTATCAATGTTACAGAGTCTTACATGGAAACAGTACTGCAATTCACTCAGTTTGTGTCATGTGTGATAGAAATGACTTCCCAATGAGATTTCAAGGCTCTTAAAGGTAAGACAAGAAAACACACATGTGATTCTTGACTCTTGACTATTCCACAATTCCAGGTATAATTCTGGACATAGAGTGGTTGGGCAATTAATACACAATTAATACAGTGGTTAATTGTGAAATTGATGACTTACAAGTTGTCCAATGTGGCACCCAACAAGGCAATCCAACAGCCATTTGCTAAGCACCTACTGTATGCAATGAAAACTGGGATAGTCTACTATGGCTCTAGGAGAATCCACTGCACATTTTTCCACCTGCTCTGACCAAACTGACCCCGCTTCTGGACAGAAACAGAAACACTGACATGGAACAGAAGGGACAGTACAAGAAACTAACTTGGTTCAGTGAGTTTAGGCATTTGTTTTTCAAGTTCACAAGACCATTTCCTGAGTAACTAGACCAAACTGATGTATAAGTTACTCTGACACTGAAGGAAAAAGAAGAGCAAAGAACTGAAAGTCCTGCTTAAATAAATGCAAGAGAACCAAAAAGGGTGAAGGTCCATTTTAAATATCTTCTCTGGCCTCCTAAGTCCTCCTTGGCCTCATTGCTCTTTCTGCCTTACTGGTCTCTGTGTCCTCATCCAGAAAATAAGGTCCTACAAGGTCACTAGAGGGCCCTGGTGTAATGGACATAGCTCTGTGTGGAGGCTTGAGGTGGGAGAATTGTTTCCTTTCCAGTTACTAAATCCCTGCATGACCAAGGCCCCAGAGTCACTTATCCTCTCTGGAACAGCTTCCCCATGTACCAGTTGCTCAAGGTGACCTTTAAGAACCATTCCAGTTTGGGCACTGATGCCGCCTCTAAAATTCTTCCCAGCTCTGCCCGTTCTGCTCTCACCCCTGACTCAACACTGTTTGGGGTTTGAGTGGTTGGTGAGTTTCACTTCTTGTTTTTCCTCTCAGTGCTGGGGTGACTTTCATGATGACGTACCTCTCCAGAGACAGTCTGGGACACGTTAGGTGGGTGGAGACAAGCATGACTGACTCTTGACATAAGGGGTAGAATTGCTCAGGTTGCTGTTGTCCTTGGGAAATAGCTGTAGTTGTTTTTCTCCTTCGCAGAATGGAAGAGCTTGCTTTGTTTTTAGCAGCAATAACAAACCTAAAAAAATGTTTGAAGGGCAATGATATTATTAAATATCTCAAGCAGAAACTTTTAGAAATGACTTCTTTTTTTTGCAAATTACAAAAATGAATAGCCTTGTCTCTCCTCCGGCTGCTGCCACCCTCTCTTCAACCCAGAAACACACGGGCTCTTCAGAGGACAATTACCCCTTCAGAGAGGGGAGAAAAGAGGGACATGAATATGGGCTTTCTCCTTGCCTGGTCTACCCTCATTTTATCACTGGCTGAACAATTCCCACATGACCAGAGGCATTTGAATAGTTAATATGCAATAAGCCGAATGGTTGGCTTTCAGCAGCTGAGTGCCCCCTAAAACTGAGAGTGAGAGTGGTATACGTGAAGACAGCGTCTTATGGAGGAGTCTAAGGATGACACCTGAGTAAATGTCCCTAGATAAATCGACAGAATGTAGGATTAAGTCAGAAGCTACCACGAAGGCAGCCCATGGCCCAGACGTCTTTGAAAAATGCTTGAGTGGGGGCTGGGTGTGGGCAGAGGGACAATGATAAAAGAACGGCCAGACCGAGCCACGGGAGAGCAGGCGTGTGACCGAGATTAAAACGATCTGCTCTGCAGATCAGGAAGAGTTGCGGCCCAGAGGGTCTGAAATTTGACTATTTGTCAGGCGACAGGGATGTTTCATTCATTCATTCAACAGACATTCATCGAGACCTACTAGGTGCCCGACGTTGTTCTAAATTCTGGGGTTACAGCAGTGAACAAACCAGCCAAAAATAATCCCTGCCTTCATGGGGCTTACATTTGAGATAGAGAGACAAGCAATAAGCAAAATAATTGGCTCAATACATATTCAAGTGGTGATAAATTCCTTGGGGGAAAAAAAAAAAAGCAGGGTATGGGATATACAATACCAGTAGACATGAGCTGCAATTTTTAAAAGGGTGGGCAGAAAAAGCTTCACTGAAAAGACCACAAATTAGTACTTGAAAGATATAAGGAGCGAGATGTACAAATATCTGGGGAAGAGAGCCCAGGGCTAGGAAATAGCAAGTGCAAAGGCCCTGAGGCAGGAACGTGCAGGAACAACAAGGAGATCAATGTGGCTGTAGCCACGTGCCTGTCATATGGCTTCTGCTCTGAGTGAGATGAGAAGCCACTGGAGTATGACTTAGCAGAGAAGGACATGATCTGGATTTCAGTTTAACTGGATCCCTTTGGCTGCTGTATGGAGAATAGACTGTAGGGAGCAGATAACCTCTTAGGACAGTTCCAGCTGGGATACTGAGCTAGGAGGATAGGAAAGATGACTGGCATGATCAAGGGGAGGTTGATGGAGGTCCCAAGAAGTTGGTCAGATTTTGGGTTTATTTTGAAGGAAGATCCAAGAGGATTTGCTAAAGAGTGAGATGTGGGATGTAAGAGAAAAGGATGTCCTTGTTTTGGGGCATGAGCAGCTGGAAGGAGGAATTGCCATTTATGGGGTTAGGAGAGATTGCAAGGCAAGCAGGTTTGGAGAGGGAAGTAGCTGTGGGTATAAACAACAAGGAGTGGGGGGGACCTGTGGCATGCTTCCCCACATAGAGGGGTTCAGAAATCTTACAAAACCATGTCGGCCAGAGCATGCTGCACAAGCAATGTTGCAAGGTGGGGAAAAGCCCTGGTTTTTTGAGTCAAGACATCTGGCTTCAGATCCCTCGTCTGCCACTCTAGCCACGGGAATGGGGGAATTCAACCTCTCTGTGCTTTAATCTATTTACTTATCTTCTAAATCTGGATGTGGATATATATGATCTGCAAAATGAGAAGGGAGGGTGGAAGGAGTCCAGACTCTGGAACCAAGAAGAGCTGGTTTTGGAGCCTCTTACTAGCTATATGATGTTGGGCAAGTTTCTTAGCCTCTCAGAGTTTCGGTTTCCTCCTGTGTAAAATGGAGATAACACTGTGTATCTTACAAGATGGTCATGAGAATTCCTGAGGATTTGTCATGAGAGTTTGTAAAGCCTCTAGCAGAGAGCTTGGCACATTATAGGTGTTCGATGTATTGTGGCTATCATTACACGTAAAAGCACCTGAAATAATAGCTGTATTTATTTGTGTGTTGGCCGTCTAAGTGTGTGGTCACCTGCACAAAAATTCAGGGTGGCCAGAACCTGGAAGCATAGATACTATTACTCTGTCATGTATTGTGATAGACTATCAATAAATGATTTATTAGTATTTACCTGTGGCTATCCTGTGTACACTCTGTGAGATTATGAGCTTCCAGGGGCCTTCTCAGAGCTGACAAATACTAAAAGAAGCTTAAACATTCAATCAAACTTTCCTGAGATGTGGGACCTTTGTATCTTTGTATTTTTCTTTGTATCTGCCAGTGCAGCCCTGGTCCAGTGCCTACACTAGACATATTTAACAGGTGGGATCAGAGAAGAGGACCTTAGAGATCAACCACCTTCTTTTAAAACTAAGAAAATCAGAGCCCAGAGAGGGCCAGTGACTTACCAGAATGACCCAGCAAGTGAGTGGCATGTCTGGGGCTTGCATTCAGCTGTCTTGACTAAGGGCCAGTGGCTTTCCATGGCACATTCATAGATGGCAAATGAAAGAACCCGACTGAGAAATCAGGATTTTTTCATTAAGTTGGACCCATTTTGGTCTCTTCAACAGGCTCATCCAGGCTGACAAATATTGAGAGGTTCTTCTTATAGTGACAATAGGATAGATCAGGGGTTCTTGAATGGCCACTTGAGCCCCTTGGATTTCTCTGGGGCCTGCAGTGTTTGCACTGGTCTAGACATTTTCCACCAAACCTCCCGGCAAATATTTGAAGGCCTTGCTACAATGCCATACAAATAACGATATCTAAAGCTCTCCGTGTAAACAGCCTGAAGTCCTCAGTCAGTCAGCAGTGATCAGAGGAAAAAACAAAACCAAATCTTGGCTCCTCAAAAGAGTTTTTAAAAGGGAAACCTCAAAGACAATCTAAAAGTGGCACATTTTTGTTGTGGTTAAGGTCACAATTGTTATTTGTATGATTAATTGACAGCTGAGAGAGGGTGTATGTGTGCATGTGTGTGTGTGTGTGCATGTGTGTGTGTGCATGCGTGTGTGTGTGCATGTGTGTGTGATGGCTTTTCGAGGACGCAGAAGAAACTCTTTGCAGTAGCAAATGCTATTTCAAAAAGTAACTTTTAAACTTCAAAAAATCATGCACCTCTGGTGGCATAACGTTGCAAATGTAACTAATGCCACTAAATGATTTACTTAAAATGGTCAAAATGGCAAATTTTATATTATATATATATTACCACAATCAAAAAAAATGTAAATCCTTACCCTTTTTTTGTCTTCTAAGTATTGCCTGTATAATACTTTCATATCCTCCTTATCTGAGAGGGGTGAGGGAAAGATCTTAGAATTAGATTAAATGGGAAAAAACCTTTTCCTCTAGAATTATTAAATGGTTCACATAGTCAGTGTCCCATCATTGGCAGAGAAAAAAAAAAAATACTATTTCCTTTCATATCAGCAAATCTGGCAGTCATGCTAGGAAAGCTTTAGACAGGGAGACGGGGAGACAGGCACATAAATCTCAATAACAATAGTTACAGCTTAGACCAAAGAAGCAACAGTTTTGTAAAATTCTTTGTAACCACAGGTTACAAATTCCAGTACTATCACCTAGCCTGACTACCTAGCCATCACCATCGCCCCCTCAAGCTCCACAAAGTCTTTATACAAACATCATCACTTTTGCTCTTCCTTTCAAATCTTATAAATTGAGAGTCTTTATTTTCTAAAACCTTCCAGTTTCATTTATCCCAGATAACTACGGGTTTATCAAATAAACCACCCTATGGTAATCAGTAACCAAACCCTTCTAACTGAAGTGGATGATGAAATTATTTTAATGTATTATTATTGATAAATAACAATTAACATTTATTGAGGGCTTGCTTTTTTCAACAGTATGCATTACCTAATTCAATCCTCAATAAAACAATGAATTTGCATTATGTTACCTCCATTTTTACTGATATAGAACCCAGCTTCTAACTAACAAACTCTTCTAGTTTAAAAGCATGTCTAGAGAATGCATTTCAGAAATAATTGATAGAATCTCAGGATTATAAAAGCCTCTAGAGATCACATGATCTTTATTCTCCTCACTAATATTTGATTTAATTTGCAAGCCATAAATAGGATCACACTATAAAAAGGTTTGAAACCTATTTATTTTGCAGTTAATATATTGAGAAATCCTTAACTAAATAAAAAGGGGGAAAGTATATACTCCAACTGTCAACAGTAAATGAGATTAAAGGAACTTGCACTTTCTTATTTTGCTTTAATTTTTCACAATGACCACATATTATCAAGAAAAAAATAAGATAAGAAAGCTATTTCCATTAAAAAAAAAAAAAAAAAAAAAAAAAAGATTCCAGTACTAGCAGGTCTGTGTAGCGGTACATTAACACAAACCTATTGGTACAAAAAAGTCACAAATAATCATTTACACCTACCTAGAGCTTTATGATTTACAAAGGACTTTTGCATACCCACTTCACTTCAATCCTCACAATATTTTTATAGGAAATATGGTACCCACTTGGACAGGGAAACTGAGGCTCAAAGAGTTTATAAATGCATGATTCAAGGTTAAACCAATCTATTAAAGCAGAACTCAAACGCAGATCTCTTGACACCAAGCACTGCAGACATTGCGCTTCCCCAGTACCTTCCTATAGTCCCCTGTGTCCCCCAGACCCTAAATGCTTTCTGAAACTTCTCCGTTCATCTCTTCCTAAAAGTTTATATTATGAGTTTTCACTCTGGAGTTCTACTATTTTGAAAAAGATATTCGTATTCTAACAGTTTATCACTGGGAAGATAAAAACACACCTTAATAACTTGTTCTTAGCTAGGCCCTTTGTGGAAGGATGATATGAGGTAATCGTGGGTTAATCAAGTACCATAAGCATAAGCATAGCACTTCCTAGAAGGTCCTATCCCCTCGCTGCAGACTTCCTTGAACCCTGACTGCATGTGGAGTCTGCGGTAGGCCATGAGAGAAACTTCCATAAAGGAATAACCATGGGGAAGCAGATGTGGCTCAAGCGATTGAACTCCTGCCTACCACACGGGAGGCCCCAGGTTCAGTGCCTCCTAAAGAAGACGAGCAAGGTGGCAAGCTGACACAACAAGATGACGCAACAAGAGACACGAGGAAAACATAATGAGAGATACAACAAAGCAGGGAGCAGAGGTGGCTCAGGTGATTAGGCAGCTCCCTCCCACATGGGAGGTCCCGGGCTCGGTTCCTGGTGCCTCCTGAAAAGAAGACCAGCACACGACAAGCAGACACAGTAAATGCAAACAATGAGGAGGGTGGGAGAAATAAATAAGTAAAATAAGTCTTTAAAAAGAAAAAAAATAAGAATGGTCAGCCTTTTCTGCGTGTTTCTCTGTGTAGCGTCTCCCACTATCCTTTTATTAAGACTCGACAGCAATAGTAACCCCATTTTCACACAAGGAAACAGATTTAGAGGGGTTGGGTCACTAGCCCACGGCCACAGTTAGGAATGGAGTGGAAACTCAAACCCAGCATCCGTCCCCTCCACCCACACTCTCAGTTGCTTCTCTCTGCTGTCCTTGATGAGCATACCACTGAAGAGAAGCAATCAGTGATCCCATTTGGGCTGTTAAAAGTATATCTA
>JAQZBX010044129.1:0-21434 GCA_029593785.1 Cabassous unicinctus
GCGTCGTGGTTGCGAACCTGGTGTTCGCCCCCCCGGGGCTCGCGCTCCTTCGTGGGACCCTTCGCGACCCCGAGTCCGACCCGCTTAGCGGGGAGTTGTTTCCTCCAGAGCCAACGCTGTGGCTTCGTCGTGTCTGCGCATTTTAACGCCCGTGTGAGACGTGGGCCCAGCATGTCAGGGCAGTGCTTTCACCTTCCTTGACCTGCGCTGGCCCCCAGCCCCAGCTGGTACAGGGCATCTAAGCTGGAGGCCCACAGAGTCTAGAAACAGCTGGAAATTCTGTGCATAATATTGGTGTGTGAGATCATTTTTCTAGGAGAAAGCACCCTTAGCTTTTATTAGATTTTTTTAGAGTCTATGACACTCACCCACCCCCATAAATATCCTGAATGGAAGAAAAAAAAAAAAGTCCAAACGTGAAAGCATATGAGAAGCACTGGCGCTCCTACAGCTGTGAGCCGGGATTGCGGTGCCTCGCGCAGCTACTTCCGGGCTCTCCACAGGTTACTGGGCAAATGGCTAATCCAGAGAGTGAACACCACACTCAGAGGCTTGGGGCCTGGAGCGCGGCGGAGGACTTCGTCCGGCCACCCTGGGGCAGGGCTGGGCCCTCAAAAAATTAAACCCGCAGGTGAAAGGGGTTTAAAAAATTATTTTAGCGATTGGTAAGAAGTAGGAGACGAAGTTGACAAGCCGTTTGAGAAAGTTAGAGGATACTATGTATCATTTTCTCCTCTAGAAAAGTCAGGTGATCAGAGTGATACTGTAATTCGTATTTTAGCTGTTTAATATAATTCTTAATATAAAAGCACTACATGCTTATAGTAGAAAGTAGAAAATAGAAGAGGAAAGAAATTGAACATTTAATAAGATTGGGAAATAAGTTTGTTTCCTGTGGTGTTTGTTTCACTTGGACAGTGAAGATTGTAGAACCCAATTGGATAAGAAAAATGGTGGCAGGCCAGACCACACATTTAAAACAACAGAAGCTGGGTGGCTGTACTGTTTCTGATTTGTGTGAAAGAACCCTAAAGGATCAGGCAGTCAGTACTTGCCTACTTGAAAGGTTTAAAAAAACGAAAAAGATGTTTAATGATAATAGTAAACATTATTGAGTACCTGCTGTGTGCCCAGAATCGGGCTATGTGGTTTGCATTCGTTTTTTTAAAGTTTTCAAAAAACTTATGAAGTGGGTATTTTTATCACCACTTGACAGATGAGGAAATTAAGCACTTAACACTCAAATTCACACAGATAGTATGTGGCAGAGTTGGTGTTCAAGTGCCTAAACCTGAATTTGTTTTAAGCATTCATGACTTATATAGCTAGAATTTTTATTAATATAAAGTGGTATTTATTAGACCTTAAGTCTCTCTGTGGCATCTCGTCAGCCCTGTCTAGCTAATTTCCTTTTATCCCACACTTCCTCTCTTCTCCGCATTTCCTGAAGACCTTAGCTGACGACCTTGATTTACCTCAGGTGAATGTTAGCTAAAGATGTAATGTTTAAGGTAAGATTGAGGGGTAACTCTGCCAAAATTATTTAATTCTTTGCACTTCAGGTAGTTTTGACTCTGAAGAATGACCTTTTAAAATTGGTTTTGCCTTTTCCTTAATGGTTTCTTTATTTTTGTTTATTGACTTTTCTTTTAATAATTAATCGGTCTTCACTGACAACCCTATACAAGATAAAGTTCCCCTCAGCTCACACTCCTCTTTCCCTGGCCTTCCCCGTCCCATCGGTCATATGGCTCTCTGCCTCCACTAGGGTTTCATTACATCCTTAATACAGTTGCGTGAGGTAGAATGGGGTCCACCTCACAGGTGAAGAAAACAAGGGACATGGTCACGCAATGGCCAGGAAAGGCGCTTTGGTTTGCTCCAGGTCTGTCTCTGCACACACTGGGGCTTCGTGCCACATCCACGCGTGGTCTGTCCTCTGCACAGCACCACACATCAGCTGCCTGGTGGCCTTAGCAGCTGCCAGTTGAGCATGTTTTCCACGCGGGGCTCTGTGCGGGCATGGAATTAAATAACACCAGGGTTTAAAGTCTGAGGAAGGAAGTCTTACTTTTCAGTCCACGTAAAAAGTGGTAAGCGACCAAAAAGAAGAAACGTTGACACATTAGGGAATGTGGAAGTATGCGTTACTTGTAGCTGAGGGGGTTTTGGAATGCCTCGTGGAGGAGTTGGTATTTTAGATCTCATTTTAGAAGGGAAACAGCATGCCTGTTTCAAAGTTCACAAATGCTTCTGAGGAGCAGAGTTTACAGTGCTTTGATTAAAACTGCAGCTTCCAGCCCCTCCTCAGAGGTGCAGCCCAGGTGGAGATAAGGAAGCAAACAACACCTACTAAGGCTTGAAAGCTTCAGGCTCTCTGAGACTCAAAAAGGAAATCGGTTTCAGAGGAACGTGGATGGCTGTGCATGCTGTTGAATTACATTTCTTTCAAAGACTCTGGGGGCTCCCGATGGTTGTGAGTAGTGTTCTTGCCCGTTTTGTACTACTGTTGTCTCTAAAGTTGAAACAGACAAGCAGTTGTTGAAACAGTGCTGGTCTGGGAAGGCTCCTCATCAACACGTTCTGGGAATGGAGGTGTCAGGAGTGCCAGTGGCCTCATGCTGCCTAATATAGCCCGTGCAATCTAGCAGATTGCAGTGAGCACAAAAAAGTGCATGTCTTTTTTTAAAATATATTTTTATTACAGAAGTTGTGAGCTTACAAAACAATCATGCACTAGTGCAGAATTCCCATACAACAAACACTCCTTCACCAACCCACCACACCGTGGTAGAACATTTGTTACAGATTATGAGATAGTATCCGACTATTACCACTGACTATGGTCCATAGCGTTCATTTGGCATGTTTTTTCCATACCTCCCTGTTATTAACACGGTATATCTTTGGCATCGACGCGAGAATAGTACAGTGTTGCTGTTAACTATAGTCCATGGGTTACATTAATTGTATTTTTCCCAAAAGTGCATGTCTTCTTAAAGAAATTCTTCTGATTATAATCAGTCAAAGGAAATAGAATGTTAGCAAGATAATTATAAAAATTAAACTCCACACACCCCTCTGTCTTTTACTGGGGTGGGGGCAGGAGGTAAAAGTGAGGGTGTGGTAGGGATGTTTCGAAGTCTCTGGAACTGTATGAACCACAAAGACCCAGAGCAGCGACGTTTGATGATGACAAAGTGCGTTGTTCTGTGTGCTGCCGACGACACCGGAAAGCACCTTACAGGGAAGGCTTTTGTAGGCTTTTTACAAGGCCCCATTGATCTAGCGGCTCCAGTCATGGAACAGAGAGCAGCGCACTTGAATTAGGTATTCTAGAATCTGTGTTCACGTTGGCCCATTCTTGTAAAGCTGCTTTGGGATTCAGCTTTAAAGGCTTTTTTCTCATGTATGAAAATAAGGATATCCTTATTAACATTATATTCAGATATACTTTAAACTTAGATTATATCAAGATAATTGAATTTTGTTCTGATCAATAGACATTATTAAAGATCTTTGCGTTCCTTTTTCTTCTCTGAGAAAACAAGCATTACTGGCAACAAATCTATGATATTAATGAAGTATAACAAGAAATATATCGCTAAATCCTCTGGAATTTACAAATTAGACTTGAATAATGTGGCCTATAATAGATCATTTGTTCCATCTCTGATGATATTCAAGAATTTTAAATTACATAGTTCAAATATAAATGTTATGGGTTCCAGCTGTTTTACCCATGCACAGAAAGTTATGACAACATAACAACCAAATCCTTCTCAGGGAAGTAAACAGTAAAAGGCAGTGATATACGGAGGAGTAGACAATAAATAAGGGGGAAACTTATTTTCTATTAGAGTGAGTCACCTTGCTCCCCTGACTTATTAGAGTAAGAACAATAAGAATTTCAGGTCCTATTGTATTAGAAGTGCTTTTTTTTTTTTTTTTATGGGTATCTTTTGAATTATGCCATTAATGGTGATTAGATATTGGGCATAAAAAGTGGTAATGTTTATAAAATAAAGTGCAGAAAGAAGAGCTTGGAAGCCCACTTCGTAGACCTAGAATCATATGCATATTTGAAAAAAAAACCATGGACATTTGTAAACACAGCTTCCCACTAAAATAACCCAGGTCTTTATATTCTTGGAATAATCAGCTTTAAGCCAAAATGACCATAACCAAATTTCCAAAATTCCTTGATTTCCGGAATTTCTAGAGAAAATGTTACCATTAGAAATGTATTTTGGGAAGCACGCGGCACAGAAGGCTGATGCAGCAAGACCTCACAGCAGGAAGCGGGTGTGGCTCAATCCATAGAGCCCCCGTTTACCATGCGGGAGGCCCCGGTTCGCTTCCCGGGGCCTCCTTGTGAGAGCAGGCCGGCCTGCACGGCGCGGTGGGCTGATGCTGCAGGACCTCACAGCAAGGGGGAGATGAGCAGACATGGAAGAAACACATAGCGAATGGACACAGTGAAACACGGGCAGCAAGGAGGGGATAAATAAATAAATAAATCTTAAAAAAAAAAAATGTATCTTGTTTCCACTGAATCTTAAATCTGACTAATTCTTACATCCTTGGAAAAGGGAGGGTCACGTCAGGATTATTGCATCTTGATTCACTTTTTTCTTTGAAAGAAGAAGACAAATGGGAACTGTCCTTGACAAATAATATGAAATATTACAGATAAATACCAAGCTATACAGATAAAAGAATAACAGTAAATATGTGATTCTAGATGTCAAAGCAACCTTGCTAAAACACATCAATCAGGTTTTCTAATAACTCAGGAAGACAGAGTCTGCCTACATTTGGGGGGAAAAAGTTTTTCTTCCTCTCCTTATTCCTAGAATGGCAAAGAATTAGTAGGGAATATCTGAACACCTTCCGTCCTTCCCAAGATAAAAGCATATATACAACCACCTCAGCCACTTTGGGCTCCAAGTGACCTTCAGAATGGATGTTGGCCTGAAGGATAAATGCATGCCGAATTTGTGTAACTAGGATACTCTGAATGTGCGTGGAAATATGACTAATCAACAATTAAGGTGCTAGAAGTTGTGGGTAGGGCAAGGATCCCTGATGTCAGAAGCTGAAACTCTGTTTGGAAGCTAAGATGTACTCCCCAGCCCTTTCTCCACACAGCCACCAGAGAGGACTTTGTAAAATCTCATCCTTCCCAACTTAAATTCCTTCCGTTTCTTGCTGTTATCTGAGGCCTTAGATCCTCATTCATCTTGGCATTCCAAATTCTTAGTGGTCTCCTGCCTGCAGCTTCTCAAACTTATCCCTGTCACCCCTCCCCCAAACGCCCACCAGACAGACACAGGCAGTTAATCCTGTTTGTCTTCCTCCCCTCGCCTCCTTCCCAGCCTCCCTTCCCAGCCCCCGCTCCCTTTTCTTTGCCTGGTTAACTCTTCCCTTCCCTTCAAAACTCAGCTCAGTTCTGTCCTCCAGGAAGCTCCCCTCAGGCCTCTCTTCCACCTCAGGTCGAGGGAGCGCTTGAATGCAAGAAAAAGAATTTGACAACTGAGAGGCACAGATGATGCGTAAGCAGGGGGGGACATGAAAACGGCAGGGATTTGGGCACGATGCCTTGGGCAGAGGTCTCAAGGGAGGGTTTGAAGGCCAAGTGAACCATTTGGGAAGGGAGAGGCTACTTGTGGCCCAGTGAGAGGCAGGGAAATAAAATGAATGAGAGTCATACGAAGAAAACCTGTAGTGAAGTTCTCAAAGCAAAAAATACTTGTGAGTTCATAAACTCACCATTTTGATCATTAGTTGCATCAACATGATAATTATTGCAGGTTTAAAGTCTTACAAGTAAATCATTATGGTATATCTCAGTGAATAAGCCGGCAGGAATGCCGAAGCAAGGAGACAAGCCAGACATTTGCAGCTTTAGAACCCCAGCATGTAACTACTTATTATTATTATTTTTTTAAAGATTTATTTATTTTATTTTATTTATCCCCCCTTGCTGCTTGTGCTGCTGTGTCCATTCGCTGCATGTCTTCTCTGTGTCTGCTTATCTCCCCCTTGCTGTGAGGTCTTGCCGCATCAGCCCACGGCGCCGCGCAGGCCGGCCTGCCCTCACAAGGAGGCGCTGGGAAGCGAACCCGGGGCCTCTCATATGGTAAACGGGGGCCCTATCCATTGCGCCACACCCGCTTCCCATAACTACTTATTATTTTGCCATTATGCTAGTTACCAGTTTAGAAACACAGTAGCTACTCAAACAAAATATATAGTATAGGCACCTAACATGCCTTTCTGTATGCATTTTTGTGTTTACGTAGAGCAGTGATTTGAGGGTTACCCCCCCAAAAAATGCCATCAACTGGTGTATCAAAGGACAATTCTCAAACTTCTTTCTGTTTTTTAGAATCTCCCTCCGCCCCCCAGATGGCTCCCTCATCTGTTTGCTCATAGTTTTTGCTTGTTGTTTTTCTGCTCATTGTCTGCTCGTTGTGTTTCTTCTTTAGGAGACACTGGAACCAAGCCCAGAACCTCCCATGTAGGAGGCAGGTACCCAACTGCTTGAACCACATCTGTGCCCCACTTGCTTGTTTTTTTTGTTTTTGTTTTTGTTCGCTGTCTGCTTCTTGTCTTGCTCATTGTTTTTGTTCATTGTCTGCTCATTGTTTTTTCTCATTGTCTGCTCATTGTTTTTTCTCATTGCTCATTGTTTTTTCTCATTGTCTGCTCATTGTTTTTTCTCATTGTCTGCTCGTTGTTTTTGCTCGATGTCTGCTTGTTGTCTGCTTGTCTTCTTTAGGAGGCACTGGGAGTCAAACCCGGGACTTCCCATGTGGGAGGCGGGTGCTTAACTGCTTAAGCCACATCTGTTCCTTCTCAAACTTCTAAGGGGCTCCTGAAAAATGAAACCTGCTGGTGGCTGGTTGGTCTGCTGTGTTTGACAATGGCCATTGACTTGCTGCCCACTGGCGCATGGAGCCATGGCCCATTCTCCTGGGAGAGCTGGTCGAGTTTAAAAGCGCTCATATCCACGTACACTTCCCAGCGTATTGTTTGTCATGGCGTGCTCTTTTAACTAGTCACAACCAACAGCACTGCACAACTTTTTAATTCAATTTTCAATGGTGCAAAACGTTAGACTTTGACCTGCATTTAAAAATTCCTTCATCATAGTTCTTGAAACCAACAAATTCTACTCATTTCCTAACCTGAACAAGTACTTACCAGGGTTGTAGGCAAGGTATAAAATTGTGGGTCCCATAAATATCTGGTCATTTTCTTGGAGAATAAGAATAGAAGATGATAAAATAAGTATTTTGTCTTTTTAATGTGAGTACTGGAAAATGAGTCCTTGTGTTACACACACACACACACACACACACACACACACACACAGAAAACCCTTCAACTCAGGGGCACTGATGGATGGTTCTTTGTGAATTCTCACGTTTTGTGGTTACTTTTTTTAAAAGAGAAGTTTAGGTTTTACAGAAAATCATATATAAAATACAGAATTCCCATATACCACCTATCATGTGATATACAGTCCTATTTTTAAATTTTTTATTCTAATAACATATATGACCTAAAATCTCCCCTTTGAGCTGTGTTCACATATGTAATTCAGTGCTGAAATTATGTTCACAATGTTGTGCTACCATGGCCGCCATCTGTACCAAGACTTTGCCTCATGGTTACTTTTAACCTCTTAAGTTTGTTACCAAAAGACTGTAAGGAGCCACTTAAGTGTGAATTGCCATACAAATTTCTTCTAGTAAGTTTCAAGATGCCCTGCCCCACCTGTAACAACATACTCCCAGTTTTACTCTAATGGAAGAAGTTAAGTCTAAATCTTTGAAGATCTGCTGAGAAAGGGGAAGATGATCACTTTAGACAGTCAGGGTCCTTTCCCAAAAAATCCCGTTGTGAATCCACAGTAGAAAAGCAGCCTCTTGTTAGCACAATTAAGGGTAGCATTTAAACACCTGATTCTAGGCATAGCTTTAACTGTACCCGATTTTTTAGGAAATTCTTCTATTACCTCCTCCCCAGAAGGTCTCCTTTTAGAACTCATTGTGAACCAAATCACTTTTTAACCACCTTCACAGAGTGCTAGAAGCTTGAAAGAAAAGATGCCCTTCAAAAGTGAGAGCTACTCTCTTCTTTCTAACAGAAGCAGGTTACATAAAGATTGTTTCTTTCTTGAGCAATTCTCTATCAACTACTTGCCATGTAACTATAAGAGGAGCTGTAGTTGATTTAAAATATATATAACCTTAGAACAGGGGTTCTTAACATTTTTTGTTCCACGGACCCCTTACTAAGTCCACACTATACTGTGTATTATTTAATAAATGTATTCCACTGGAACCAACACATCCCCACAAGTATAATGGTTTTTTTAATTTAAATGCAAGCTCATTGACCACTTGTTAAGAGCCCCTGCCTTAGGAGTCACAATAGAGGCTTGTCAATTTGACTTAATAAATTTAATCAACTAGGTAATTAAGTTTCTCACAAAACCTTTGAAAGAAAAACTGTGGCTATGAAAATCAACTTCATATTTTCAGCCACAGCAGGAATCTACTGTTTTGGTCAGTACAGTGACCAAGAGCCAGAGACCAAGACACTCCCCACAGCTGTTCAGGGGTCCTGCCACCCAGATGGAACATTACGACCCGGAGAGCCCTGTCAGGGCTGTCTCTTCTGAGCAACCGCTTTGCCCTGAGGAGGGACGGTGAAAGGTGGAGTTGTGCTGCTGCTTCCAACTTCATGTCCCCTAAAGTGGGCTCCGTAAAGCATCCACGGGGTTCTTAAAAGAAAAGGTTAGGGTTTTACTTCGCTGAAAGCTGCCAAAAGCAGTCTACCGGGAATGGGTTGGCTTTTACAACAGGTTCTTATCAGGGGCAGGCTCACAGTTCTGAGGCCATGGAAGTGTCCAGATCAGGGCATCATCAGGCAATGCTTTCTCCCCAAGACCACACAGGGCGGCATTGCTGGTCTCTCTCTTGTCTTCGGGTTTTCTTGCTTCGGCTTCTGGCTTCCTTTCTCGGGCTCCGTTGATCTCAGCTCCTTGCTCTCTCGTCTGCTCCCGTAGCTTTTCCTCTATATTCATCCCATTTATAAAGGACTCCAGTGAGAGGATTAAGACACCCTGGCTCATGTCCTAGAAGTTACCTCATCAAAAAGGTCCCACCTACAGCAGGTTCACACCCACAGGAATGGATGAGCGCTAAGGACACGATTCTCTGGGGCCCATAAAAGCCCCAAACCACCAAGGTTTGGATAATGTTGCATGAGTTAATGTTAGCTTGAACTATTTCCTATTCATTTCATTTGCACCGTGCAAATGAATGACTGGAATACGCACGATGTTGTCACAATCATCCCCAGTGGCTGAGTCAGTCAAAAAACAACCAGAAAAAGTCAAATTCAACACCACTGGTGAACTTAACTGAATGAAAATTGGAGATACAATAAAGTGTAGATTAAAGCATACACACTACTTAATCCCTCTTTCAAGAACAGATTAATTCATGAAAAAGTATGAAAAACAAACTTTTGTGACTCATTCTATTTTAAAAGCCATATCTCATTTTTTGCATATTGCTTTACAGTTTCAAAAACACCTGATTGTATGCTTTTGCTTTTGCAAATTAACCTCTTTCTCAGCAACCCTGTTAGTAGAGGCACTTATGGGGAAATCGAGGCTTCTAAGTTATTTTTGCAGACACATAGAGAGTCATAGAACCAAGGCTCCAGACCAAGTCTACAGATTTCTTCAGCTTAGGGAAGATACCTATCTCCTTTTGTGAAGTAAACAAATCCTTTGAAATGTAAGCGTGCCCTAATTTTCCATGTTAGTAAACCTAGAATTTCACATTGGAGTCATTTAAAGCAGGATGCACCTGTATTTATAATATGTTTTTGTTTCCTTGTTTCTGTTTTTGGAGGACATAGCTAAGTTATTTTTATATATTCAATCTTCATATTATTTATTATGTACTTTATTCTCAGTTGAACAGAAAATAATGACTTGCGTTGTAGAGATTAATTGTCATCCTGGTTAAAATTTACCTTTTTTTTTTCCACCCCATCCCCCAATTTTTTTTATCTTAGAATACAGCTGCTAATTCACCTTTAATCCACCATCCTGATCTCAAACTCATGACTACCTAAGCAAATTAGTCTGTGTTATTTGTTTGAGTCTGGTGTTTTAGCCAGAAAACCATATGTCATGGCAACCTGCAAGGTGAATATCAGGTGTTATATGTATTCCTTGAGAAGGGAGTCCATGGTTAAAACAGCCAATCTAATTTTTTCCCCTATTACTAACTACATTCTAGTTATTTGGGGATTCATTAAATCAGTCTCAGCTCATTTATCTGAAAACTGAAGTAAAAACTTCCTTATATGGACTTACGTGTGCAGATAAAGAATTAACATTTGCAGAGTATTTGGAGTTGCCCAGAAAAAGGTTCTAGAGGAAAGAGAGAATGATTGTTTTTGGTCCTCTTATAAAAAACTATGATAAAATTCCCTGCAGGGCTCTGACAAATGACAATTTCAGAAAAGCCACCATACAGTCAGAGACCAGTGGAGAAAACCGAAGTTCAAGCCTGACTCTTAATCTCTTTGCAATTAAAAGCAAGTAACTTAAGTTTTTCTATTTATAAATGGAGATAATAATAGCTGGCACTGTGTAAGAGAATACTTTAAAGAAACATAAGATAATTTGAGCTCCTTAAAAGAAAAGTTAGATAGAAATGTAAGGAATTCATATAAATTGCTTAAAAAGCCTACCCCCAGCAAAACCCCAAATTAAACATTTTACTTCAACAAGTAAACATTTTACTTCTCACTAGTTAACTATTTTGGTAGGATACACTGTTTCACTTAAGTCCTGCCCAAAGGTTCTTACACATTTTTAAAATCCTTGCAGGACTCTCAGCTTAAACGTGGAGCTGGTTCTCTCTTAACTGTCCCAGAATATCTGTGTACTCCTGGAAGTAGCAGGGATAATTCTGCAGGTGGTGATGGGTTAGAGGGGCCCCCAATGGCACAAATTTGGCTTGGATTCCTAAAACTGCACCTTGTCATCATCTTCCGTTTTTTAGAGTAGCAGAAAGTAATGCTTCCAGCTATCATCACCATTAGTAAAGTCCCCTTGTAGATTGTCCCTGATGTTCATGTATTCAATTTTCATACATTCTAAAATTTTGACCATGGATACCCCTGAACTACCTTTTAAAGACAGTAAATTTGGTTTCTTACCTATCGGCTGACTAATAACTTTCTACAAGCAACGGCCTCGTTTAGGAGACTTCTGTTATCTTGGTGTGAGGAGGGGGTGTGTGGTGCCCCCCCCCAGGTCCCCAATCCCCTGGCTCCCACTCCCTGCAGGACTAGAGCCTGGGTGCTCCCTGGACTGGCCATCCCAGCCCCTTTCCCCACTGCCACGGCCCTTACAGCCTTGCTTGCCTGGTGGGCTGGGGGCTGGGAGTAGGTGGGAGCCTCGACCAGGCATCGGCAGTTGAGTCCTCAAGGCCTCTCACAACTGCTTTGGAGTTGAAGAGAAGGTTCCTTTACCTCATCTAAGGTTCAGGTGCCCCACATTTTCCATGCAGGGGTTAAAAATTCAGGGGCTGCCTGACCTTCTGCCAGCCCTTGTGGAGAAACCAGTCCCCTATAACAGAAGATTCCTGGCCTACCTCAGCTCCCCTGCCCCGGGTGCCAGTCACAAGCTGTGGTCACCCTCCCCCAGGAATGCAAGTGCTGCCAAGTGTTTTCCAGCCCTGCCGAGCTCCAGGGACAAACCAGGATTTGAGATCAGTTCATGCTTTTCAGCTCTCTGGGAACAACCACCCTCATCCCACACCCTCTTGTTAGTCTTTTGAAATTCTGACTTCACAACAATTGATTGGAAACATAGGTTGGTACCTTCTAGTCGTGTTGAAGGGGACTGTGTGTTTTTTTAGGAGGTACCAGGGATTGAACCCAGGATCTTGTACATGGGAAGTAGGCGCTCAACCACTGAGCTACACCCGCTTCCCCTGTTTTATTCTTGACATCTTTCTTGAGTCTCTGAAGAAGCCTAGAAAAGTTAATTGAGTCTTTTTTCTAGGATTTCTATAAGAATGCAACATGAAAGAAAAACAAATTTTGGTTAAAACTAGGGAGTTAGAAATTATGTGGGTTTTGGAGATCTTTGATTATTTTGACTCATTTATTATTTTTATTTTATGAAGCAGGACATGATTAGAAAAGGAGAAAAAATTAAAAGCTGAGAGAAGAATAAAGGATATAGAAGATGGACATAATACTGTTTTCGACCACCCTCCCCCCAAGACAAGTATTTTAAGATGTATGAGATATGCATCAACTGGGAATCATGTAGGCCCCACAAAGCTGGTCAGGAAGGCTAATCTAATGTTTGCATGAGGGTGGGCTGGCTGTTAAACCACCAAACAAAGCATGAGCCACCTCATTTAAGGAAAAAAAAACATTTGTAGTATAGGGGTTGGTTTCCTCTACTGCCTAACTCTCACATTACCACATCCCTCGGACCGAGCCTTAGCCTTTTTCTTGGCTCTCGCTGACCTACCCTGTTGCTTTATCTAGTGGCGTTGAGTCACCGTCATGTTTATTGCCTTCATCTAAGTATTACAAGAAACTTCCGAGTTCCTGTCCTGGGAACACTTAAGAAATTGAACTTTCTAGTATGTACCACCTAAACCAATGAATGATTCCCAAATTCTTCAGCATTGTAACAAACATTTTTGGATCTTTGTGAATCACCTCTCCCTTCTATCCCTTCTCTTCTCTTCTCTTCTCTTCTCTTCTCTTCTCTTCTCTTCTCTTCTCTTCTTTCTCCCTCCTCTCTCTCTCTCTCTCTCTCTCTCTCTCTCTCCTTTCCTCCAATCCCTCCCTCCCTCCCTTCCTCTCTCTCATGAAAACAACCCACAACATTCTTTGTGATCTGGTAGTAACATAACAGCAAGCAACACCACATGAACAAGTGTTTTAGAGCTCTTCTCCCAACAAAGGACACTTGAGAAAATTGTCTCAGCAGCTCCTCCCTCTGTTCGTCATTTCTATTTGGAGACGCTTTGTAGCAGAGTAACATATCCTTGTAACATGCCCTGACGCAGTGGTCTTCTTGACTTCGTCTTAGAATGCCTCTTCACCATCTGATACGAGGGCAGTATACTCATCCAAACCGGACCCAGGCCTCTCTCCACCTCACTTGCCTGTAGAGCCACACCTGAATCCGGGTCTGGCGTCCACAGCCGGAAGATGAGGTCGATGGGCAGTGCCGGCGCCTTCTGTGCTTTTTGTCCCTGGCCACCGCACGCCACGGTGGAAGCTCACAAAGACCCCACCAACCCATGCACTACATCAGAAAGCAACTTCTGGAATTTTCCTTTTCTTTTGAAATTATACTTTTATTTTGAAAAGTTTGTAGAGAATGTTGTGATACCGTTTGATCATTGGCCACATCCAAGGATGTTGTTAAACCAGGATTTTAAAACCCTAATATAAATCTAATGCTTGGTTTTGGCCTCAGTTACTTAAATTTAAAAGTTCAATATACTATTGTTATACCGACTTCAAGTATTGATTAGCCCATTTATGTCTGAGTTATTTTCATGTCTGCTTGATTGCAGGAAATCTTCACAGAACCAGTAGTGTTCCTGAGTATGTCTACAACCTGCACTTGGTTGAAAATGATTTTGCTGGAGGGTTCTCTCCTGCTACTAAAACCTATGAGGTGTTAAAGGTAGGGTATCAAAGGATACGACCCAGTTAGCAGATTGCCATGAAAACATTTGCAGTTGTTTTTCAATCTTTACCTTTCCCAAGAATTACGATTTCCTAAATGAATTAGGAAGAAATTGTTTTTGTGCGCACGCTACGGAAAACGGGAACCTTTAAGCAGTATCAAATCCTAGTGCAAAGAAATGTGACCCCAAGACCGAGTCTTGTTAAATAGACGTCTGTACTCAGGAAGGGCCAGCCCCCGCGTCGTCTTCGGTGGTCCCGGAGCAGGCGGCTCCAGCGGGCTCACGTGGGCTCTCTCCTGTGCAGGTGGGCTCCGCGGCCACCTACGAGCACCGGCGGGGAAGGGGGACCGCGCAGTTCAGTTCACAGCAGCCGGGCGAAGAGAGGTCCGCGAGGCCGCCCGTGAGGAGGCTCGAGGTCTCCCCGGACAGCAGCCCCGAGAGGGTCCACTACGCCCACAGCGACGTCTTCTATGGCCTGCAGCGCCGGGAGAGCCGCGGGCCTGCGCCGCCGCCGAGGTACGCGCGCTCCGAGGCCGCGGGCTTCGCGCCCGCGGGGGCCAGCGGGATGCGCCTCCTGGACGCGCAGCGCCGGTGGTGGCCGCGGCCCGGGGACGCCGCCTGGGAGCCGCTGCTGCTCACCTGCCCCCGGCCGCGCGCCAGCCGCAGCACCGGCAACCTGCTGGAGAGAGAGAGCTGCCTGTGGCCCGCGCGCCCGCAGCCCCCGCCGCCCGCGCTGGCCCTCGGCACCTCCTGGCACCAGAGCTCCTTCCACGACTCGCGCGGGAGGACGCGCGTCACCGCCGGCCAGGTGGCCGCGGCGGGCAGCGGGACCCTGCTCGCCCAGAGAGGCGCCGCCGCCGGCTCCGCGCCCGGGTAAGTCCCCCGAAGCGGCAGCACGTTCCGTCCTGCGCGCTGGCGCTTCTGGAAAGAGGCCTGTGATAAAGGCTTTCCAGACAGAGCGGCCTGTGCCCGGGCAGCTGGGGGGGGGGGCGCTGGCCGTGCTGGCGGCCCCCTGCTGTGAGAGGCCGCCCTGGGCGAGGGCAGACTCCACAGACTCCGAGGGAGGGGCCCTTTCCCCAGGTTGTCGGGCACTCCTCAAAAATGAGGAAGGAAACGGGCAGAAATGATGCGCAGCGGAGCCTCAGGTGCTGCTTTGAGAAGTACTAACTAACCACTACCGTAAAAAGACCGTGAGCGCCAAGGAAAGGGCCTCGTTGCCAGAGGCCCCTTCCCGGCTTTGATACCTGATGTCTTTACCGTTTGGCTTCAGGGTCAGTGACTTGAGGGTGTTTCCTGGTAATTACTGAATAATTAAAATAATCGAATTTTAAAATCATTTCTCATGATTACGTCCCTGCTATTTACTTTATGGTTTGACTAATTTAAAGTTTTTTGGAACTTATTCCCTTATTCTAGTTTAATTCTGATGTGTGAATTTTGTAAACTGAGGAACATTACTAAGAGAAAGGTTAAGAAATGGATGATTAAATCACTAACTCTTGAAATGATAATCTGTTATCATTATGGTAAAGCATTAAATGTGTGATGCTCATTTGGTTTCTAGAGTTGCTTAGTGACATGTAAGACCTTAATCGTCCTTTTAAGTGAAATTATGTAGTGTTACCATCACCTAGCAGGCACTGGTAATAAACTTCTTTCCGAAAGGCGTTAAGTCTATTCTAATCCTGAAGCAGAAAACACTTTTTATAAAGCAAAATTTACCATATCTTGTAGAAAGCAGGTCCTTTGTCAAAATGATGCAGTTATAAAGAGGGGGAAATGCATGAGATAAATAGTTATGGAGACTTTAAATTGATAATTCAAAAATATTGAAGGCTTACCATGTTCTAGGATTTGTGCCAGGCACAATTTAAACAAAATGGTTTTTAACAGTAAGAAGACTGTCACCCCACATCCTCCAACAGCTGTTGTCCTCCTTGTCCTGGTCTTAAAAGAGGGAGAGACTTGTAGCTGCCCCATCACTTTCCGTCCTCTCCTCAGCCCTCGGCAGTGTGGCTCTGGGCCCCACTGCTTCACCAAAACATTCTCCAGACAAGTGCACTGGTGGCTGCTTTACTTTCACTCCCTACACAGACACTTATTGAGTCTTATCTTTCCTAACCTTCCGGCACCTTGTGACACCAGTGTCTGAGATTGCCTCTTCTGCTGGTTTTCAGGGCACCTCCTGTTTCCACGCCTCAACTGTTCTATGTCTTCTTTGAGTGTGTCTCTTCTGCAGGCCCAAAGAAGCCATCTTCCGTCTCCTTTTCTGAGTCTTTGTGCTTCTCCAGGGAGACCCCGTGTGCTCGCGATCCCCATCGTTTTATCGCCAGCTCTGCCCTTTCTCCTGAGCTCCAGACCTGTGTGTCTACCTAACGGCCTCCCAGTCTCAATACGGCCTGGGCTGAATCTGTGAGCTCCTGCCTGCCCTCTCCTCCTCCAGTGCATCGGAAAATGTGCAAACCCGGCTTGCATCCTTCTCTTTCCCCTCCGCAGTCAGACACCAGCACGCTGTGCTCTTACCTCTTTGTGGGCGTCAGTGTTTGTCGTTCTGTCCCGGTGCATTGCACAGGTCACTGTGCCTCTGGTCTCGCCTCTCGGAACCATTCTCTAAGATTGTTGGAATGATCTTCAGAATCTGAATACTTAATCATATTTCAAAGAGTAGAAGGGCTTTGGGTCAAGAATTTTTAAAATAAAGAGGAGAAATGTTCTATTCCTGACTGTTGGAGGAGAGGAGAGAATTCAAGGATGGAATTAGGCAACAAGATGGCTTATTGAAGCGTTTAAGGAAGGAAAGCGGGAGCAAGTAGGTGGGCGAGTGCTGAGAAGAGCTGCCTGGACGGGTTGTTAGCTGACACCTTCTAAGTCCTTGGCAAGGGGTGGTTACTAGGTAAGCTGAGCTTGTGTAACCTTAGGCTTCTCTCTCTCTCTCTCTCTCTCTCTCTCTCTCGCACACACGTGCACACACGCGCACGCAGGCAGGTGTCTTTACCTGTCGTCAGCTGCTGGTCTTTCCACGCTAGGGGTCTCTGACTCTCCACTTGCAGCAGGCTTCCTATTCTCCTACCTCATGCCAATTTACTGAGTTACCAGCCTAGAGACCACAAATCATAAGGGGGAACTTTGCTCTCTATAAAAACAGAGTGGGCCAGAGGGATTCTCTGTCATGAAGAAAGTGCCTGATAAGGTGGCTTCTGTGCCTGGCTCCTCTCAGTGCCCCAGGCTGGCGCCTGAGGCCACACAGCCTGCTCCCGCTGCTGAGTTCAGCCTCACATTCCAAACCCTGTCCAGCCCTTATCTTCTGAGTCTGTTTTTCTCTGTCTAGTGGCTGTTCCTGCTTGTAGAGGGTCTTCTCTCATCTAGTGGCACATTCCTATAGAGGAGCTAGACAAAGCCGTAAACAGCTGCAGTGGCATGAGGTATTAAACAGTGGATCTGTCTTTCCAAAAGAGGAACGACTGGCCAGTTACTGGTGCAGCGAAACCCAGGACATCAGAGCAGACTCAAGACGTCAACGCCTGCTCTAATAATCAGAGTGGCAGAAGAGGGTTGAAAAGATCACCAAGGCAGGGATTCTGGATGAACTTCCTGAAACTTTGATTTCTCTACCTTTGGGGACTTAGTGGTCCAGCACATGAATATCAGGCTCCTCCACTGGACCCAGCACCACGAGAGGTAAAAACCGAGTGGCATCTGAGTGAGGACTAGTGGACAAGAAAGTACAAGATACAGTCAGGTGCTCAGTTGTGTGATGCCTACCAGTGTCTGTGGGAGTTCAGAAAACGCAGAGCTCGCTGTGCTCTGGGATTGGTTGAGGGAGACCGTGGAAAGAGGCTGGGTCTGTGGTCCTGACATAGCGAGTAGGAAAGCGCAGGAAAGACGCTGGCTCGGCTTCCTGCCACGTCCTCTTTCTCTTGCAACAGTATCTTTCCTTCCACTTCTAGTTTTAACAGCCAAATTAAAGCTTCATTGCCTCCCCGAGACGCTTACAGCGCCCTCATGAATGTCTCTTCATTTCTAGAAACATCTCTCCACTTCGGTGTCATCTTCCAAAGCAGTGCTTTCACCACAGTGCAGAACTGACGACATGCAGGAGCTTCCGTCCATTACCTTACTTGCTTTTCCTCAGACGTTTGGCTGTATGGTGACATCAGGGGTGGAGTCAGCAGGGATGCTGCTTCCTGGGGGACTAGACGCGTAATGTGTGCTTTTGATCTCCTGTAACGTTTCATATTCTGACCATGATATTTTACTCTGCTTCCTCTTGCACGTCTCATATTCATTACAAGTTGTTGAAAACCCTCCTTCCTGGAGAATGTTCTCCAGGCACGGTGGCTCTTGCTGATCCTCCCCTGCGCCCACCCTCCTTTCCAAAGCCGACCTCCAGAAGTGGGCAGGGAAGGAGGAAGGGAGGAAGACAAGGGAGGGAAAGGGCAGTGCTGGAGGGATAACTCCAGTGCCGTGGGCATAGAAAAGGTTCACAGACATGAGGATGTGTGAATTGAGTCTTGGAGAATAAGCAGAAGGCTTTCCAGAAAAATCAGTGGGGTGGCTTGTGAAGAGGCAGGCAGTGTTTGGAGGATGAGAGGTCTGGTGTGATTGGAGGGGGACGGTGGGTTAGAGGAGTGGGAGGGAAGAAAACTGAAGGTGGCAGGAAGAAGCCAGACTGGGACCGGCCCGTGTGCTGTGGAGCTGGCTTTATGGACCACGGCAACGGAAACCGACGCCCCACGGCCCTCGAGGAAGTCTTCCGTCCATTCAGCTGGAACTGAAGGCCAAGCTTCTTTGTGAATCATGTTCAGGAAAATAAAGGGTTACAGCAATGGAATTATTTGTGGATGTTCAAGAGACTTGGGAAATCCAAACTTTCCTGAGTTATATTGCAGTTTATGGGGTGGATTTATGATGGACTCGTGAAAAAAAAAAAGGCTGCCTTGAACAGAAGAAGGCTCTTCTTAAGTTACAGTTAAGTTATAAAAGACCTTCCATCAGCTAAAACACCTGTAATGCTGATGGTAAAGACTTAAAATTGTCAATGGGATTGAGGTTTTTTAGAGTTTTGATTTCTCTGTAAAGCCATTGGGATCTCCATGCTTGCAACGTACTTCCGTATCTTTTTAAAAATCTGTTTATATTAAATAAAAGTGGCTCAAATCTGGTTTTAATGATAATACCTTGCCTTTTTTACCAATTAAAATAGGCTCTGGAGGTACAGCATCTCTGAATGTGAGATCATTATGCTGTTCTCAGTGTAGATGCCAGAAATGTTCTGCTCCCCTTTTAACACTCTTGTGCTCATGAGGCGGCGCTTCTAGGTTTAACTGTGTTTAGAAGCAGTGGGTACTAGCTTTTAGTAATGGGACCCATTACTCCTTTTCCAACTGACACCCAGCAAAAGCATTTGTTTTTCCCTGATGTGTCTTTAAAGCCAATTCCTGACATATTGGAGTTTCAAGGAGAGAACGAGTTTTATTGGTTGCATAAGCAAAGGAGCTGGATCCTGGATCTGCAGAAATTCTAGCATTTTATAGCATCAGGATGCTAAGGGGTGGAGTTTACACAGGTTCTTTCATTAATAAGCATTCAGGGACTGAGCCGGGATGGGGCTGGGTACCCACACCTGGTGAGTTATGAGGTTACAGCCATTATCAGAGGTCAAGGCTTGGCGAGAGGGAGATGCCAAAAACTCAGGACAGCTGCAGGTCCTGTATGGCTATCTGGAAGGTGACGGGGTCACCCCTTTGTTAGAAACGCCCATGTGCAAAGGTCAGAGCCTCTGGAGTAGTCATTACAATGGCAGGTGTCTAGCTGGAAAAGGCCACATAGGAAGGGCGAGGTCAGTCACGTTGGGTACTAACCTTTTTGGCTAGTTTTACAAGCACCTGTTTACTGTTTCAGCCGTCATAGTTACTTGTTAATTCCAACCTCTGGGGGCATCCTCACCTGTGCTGCTGCACACACACACCTGTGCACACGGGCACTTCATGGGGCTGGCTGACATTTACTCCGCGCTGCCAGGGTGCTGGAGGTGTCTCCGTTGCTTGGACCTGTCAGGTGTAGCCTCCTTGGAAGCTGGAGAAGAGCCCTCCATCACCTCTGAGGCGTGTCTCAGGAGCCCCATGCTGAGTCATGGCTTTTCTGAGGTCCTGCTTTTGGAAGCACGAAGGTGCTTGTGTCCGCGTTGGTAACTGTGCCTAAACTAGTCATCCTGCCAGCAGAAATAGAAGAGAGAAGTCATGGTTCCGTGAGGATTCAGGAGTTACCACTTTAAGGGTAGAAATTTTATTTGTCCTAATTAAGTTGTAAATTAGCCTCTCTCTGTCAAACAATATCGGAGTTTATCATCACTGTAAGTTACCTAAAATTAGTAAAGGACAGGAGTGTGCTACTAGGACACATATAAACTTAACAGCAAAGCACATAGCAACAGAATGTATAGAAAATGGCTTTCTTTAAGAAAAAGCATATTTATAATTGCATTTAATCATTATCTTTTCTGATGTGTTTCTGTCACATGAGCAGGGCTTTTGTCCACAAAACAAACTCAGTTTTTCTAGTTTTTACCTTTTACATTCTGTTACCTGCATTAAGTAAGAACACTTTTAGAATGCTTATATAGATCTATTTTTAAAAAAAGATTTACTTATTTCTCCTCCCTGCTTCCCCCCTGTTGTTTGTGCTGTCTGCTCGTCGTCTTTTTGGGACCGAGACACCCAATCACTTGAGCCACCTCTGCTCCCTGCTTGTTGTGTCTCCTCATTGTGTCTCCTTGTTGCATCAGCTCACTGCGCCAGCCCGTTGGGTCAGCTCACTGTCTTGCTCGTCTTCTGTAGGAGGCACCAGGAACTGAACCTGGGACCTCTCATGTGGTAGGTGGGCGCCCAACTGCTTGAGCCACATCCACTTCCTAGAATGCTTATGTTTTGAACTCATTTTCAGATGAAATACATTCTGAGCAGCTATGAGAAAAATGTAATGATTTTTTAGGGGAGGTGTTTCCTCTACAGGTATGTCGTTACCAAGGTAGGAATCATTTTTAATTTCTGTAAACAGATACCTTTAAACTTCACGGAAAGTCTTACCGAGCCTTTGAAGTCACTTTTTAGGGTGTAATTACCAGGCAACACGAATTTGCCTAATGAGAGTTCCGGTTCTCCTCTGGTGAGTGCTGCAGCTCGCTTGTCCCGTGAGGTCGGCGGGTCTGATCAGGGCTGAGGTGCCTGCGCCCTGGAGAGCCGCGGGGGCGCAGTGCCCGCAGCCGCGCTCGCAGGACCCGGCGGGTGCTGAGTCTCTGGCTGCCTGTCTAGGGTCGCCGACGTGGAGCTGACTCTGGAGCGCGCAGTGAGCATGCTGGACGCCGCCCGCACGCCGTCCGGGGTCGCGGCCGCAGCCACGTTCGTGCAGCACGAGTGCTTCCAGCGGGCCGAGGCGCGCAGGAGGGTGAGTGGCGCGGAAGGCGTGAGCCCGCCCTGAGACTGGCTGGTTTCGGTTGCTAAGTGTCTTCCTGGGGCCCTTTTAACGCACTGACACACGCGCACTCACACGCAGCACCGCTGCGTGACCAGTCAGAGCGGGCTTGGATGCACCGCAGGCCCTGCCCCGCAAGCGCCTGGCTCCTCCGCTGCCAGTGCGGCAAGTGCCGGGCGAGGGGGCCAGGGGGGC
>JAQZBX010044130.1:0-21459 GCA_029593785.1 Cabassous unicinctus
GGGGCCTGGCGGCTCACGGGCACACAGAGCCTGGCAGCCCATGCGCCTTCTATATATATTTTTTATTTTACCGGGAGGTCCCGGGGATCGAACCCAGGTCCCTCCATATGGCAGACGGACGCCCAACCATTCGAGCCACATCCCTCCCCCTCAATGAATTCTTTAGCAATCATTTCACAAATCCTTATGACAACTATACTCCTGGTTATAGATTATAACCTTTACTCTAAGTGAATATCAGAAATTTTTATAAGCTACAAACTATAATCAGGAATCAGGAAAAACCAACTGCAGTCCAAGTGGTTTAAACACTCAATAATTTCCTCCTCTGAAAATTTCTTTGTGCACTTCTAGATGTGTTATTACTGGGTAAATGCTGTCAGTTTTGTTATGGATCTACATAGAAACATGTAAGTTGTCAATGCAGTTTGCCCAGGGATTTTTGCTTCAGGGTCCTTCATTAATTATTGAATTCTCATTTGCAATTTATAATTTTAATTAACCATCATAAATTTTAAATGACTATTCAAAGCATCATTTAAGGTCCAGTAAGAAATGAAATTTACTTTGGCAGTTATTTCTTTCAATCAAATCACAGGATTTTAGAGATAACAGCAGTGGACAACAGGATTGAGCATTCCCCTCAATCTTTTCTAGAAATCTTCCTTCCCATACCAAGTCCCTCACCTAGATACAGTTGTTTGGACCAGAGGTTGCTTCCTTTATCCAAATGAGTCTAATGAGTTCTCTTCCCAGACAGTCTGGATCTGGGACCAAAAAATTCTAGCCCAAGAGTGGCTGCTGTCTTGAAGAGAGGAGATAAAAACTTTAGGAGCTACTGTAGTTATTTTCCTCATGTGAACTTAAAAATGAAGTGAGCAGCACTGCAGCAATAATGAAGAATGAAGAGAGTGCAAGATGTAGGGCTGAAGTGCATACAACACTCCAGCCTGGTTCTGAAGCCCAGCTTCAACCCAGCTCCTGAACTGGTGAGACACAAAATTATTCAATTCTCCCTTTTATTTTCTTTTTAAAGCTAGCTAAAGTGGGTTCTATTAAAACTAAAATAATTCTAATTAATGCAGCATCTAATCCAGCCTTCTCACTGTACAGGAAAAGAAACGGAAGCCCAGGGACAATAAATGATTTCATCAAAGTCCCTGTTTTCAGTGACAGAATCGTGACTAGAACCCAGCCTATTGCTCCCTCTTCGGTGGGCTTTTCTCCAGGTGATGCTAGATAATTGTTGAATGAATGAATGGCCCCACACATTAACTCACTTGAATCTCAGCTTGCAATTACCTCTTTTCTAATAGGCTTGCCTTCTTCTTTTGGTCTGAGTAGCTAACAAACTGTCCCGGGGGTACTTAATTCCCAGAAGAGAAAACAGTTCTGCTTTCCCTGCCCAAGCTGGGGAAGGCCTTCTTTGGTATAGTGGAGTCTGTGGTGCACTGCCCAGATGCCCTCTTCAAAGGCAGACCCTCATTCTCTCACCTCCTGAAGGGTTGGCTGATGAAGGCTCACAGCTGCTGCTCTTTCTACAAGTTGCCGCATGGAAGGGAGTTGCCTCATTCAAGGTCAAGTCCCCTTGCCTCCATTCAGAACAACTCCGAAGGGCCATTTCAGCTCTAAGCCCCCTCTGTAGTTGCACTGGCAGTTCAACAACTCCCTCAGCCCAATGTAGCTTCCCTCACTCCCTCATAGGGGTTATTCTTGAGAACAGTCTTTAATTTAAACCTCCTTTATGCAGATCTCTATCTTAGATCTCTTTCTCTGGGAATCCTATGTAAAAAAGTAAAATTCTGGCAACTTTTCTGTTGCCAGAATAAAAGATAAGAGTGGAAAAGAAGCTACACAGGGCATTTTGTGGCAGAAAGCTTAAATTCCACCAAAGTTCTCCCTCCTCATTAATAAATCCTGCTTTTCTCATTCCAATTTATTTTTTAAAATGGGGTTAGGTACAAGTAATTTTATACCTGTTTACTTCAAGAGACCAAATCTTCATCATGTATAATTATTATATTTTTATAAATCACTTTATAATAAATTATTTTTATGTTCTTAAAACCCCATGTTTAATCCCTATTTAACTACACTATAATTGCTCACTTACTTGCTGGTCTTCCCCACTAGATTGTCTTGTTTTTGAATCTCTCACTCCTAGCCCTGAGTTTGAACCTAGGCAAGTATTCATTTACTGTTGGTTGAGCAAATGAAGAGACTGCATTCAGCTGAAATTAGGAATAATATTATAGCAGAAAAAAAAATCATAAATTGAAGGCTGAATCACATTTCATTGAATGAAAGATTTCATATCCCCAGAAGCCTAGAGATACTATCAATAGATTGCCAGAAAGACATTTTAGAAACTTATTTTCTTCTAAACGAATAGTATCTGGAATTCTAAGTTTGGCAACATGGTATACTAAGCTAATGTACAACCATTCCCACAACAAAATGCTAAGATACAATTTTAATTTTCATTTACTTAAAAAATTTTCAAAGCTGGAGAAAAGTTAAAGGAATGATACAATGAACACCCATATGTACGCTTTACTTAGATTCACAAATTATTATTTTTCCCACTTGCTTTCCCTCTTTGTATACATACTTTTTGTGCTGAACCATATGAGAGTGAGTTGAAGACATGATATTTCATTCCTAAATACTTCAAATGTGTCTCTTAAGAGCAAGAACATTGTAGCAGTTTGATATTATTTATGAATTCCAAAAATAGATATTGGATTATGTTTGTGAACTGGCCTTTTCTTCTGGGCATATTAGATTATATTGGAATCAGAAATGTCACTTTTACTTGATTGGGCCATGTCAGTAGGATGTTGAGTCGGTGGGTGGGGACTCACAGGGAAACCGCACCGCAGAGAAGAGAGTTTTGAGTTTTGAGCTGGAGCCAGGGAAGTAAGCACACAGGGGAGCAGAGCAGCTGAGCCCAGAGAGAATTGAGCCCCAGGGAGAGAGACAGAGCCATTCGCTTGATAGTCTACAGCTGGCCTTGAGGAGAGAGCAAAGCAGCTGAGCCCAGAAAGAAATGGAGCCCCAGGAAGAGAGGAACCCAAGAAGCCTGAACTCTTGGCAGACGTCAGCAGCCATCTTTCCCCAACATGTGGCAACAGACTTTGGTGAGGGAAGTAACTTATGCTTTATGGCCTGGTAACTATAAGCTTCTACCCCAAATAAATACCCTTTATAAAAGCCAACAGATTTCTGGTATTTTGCATCAGCACCCCTTTGGCTGACTAATACAAACATTTTCCTGTAAACCCATAATATATATTAAGACTTCTCTCTATATATATTCAAATCTCTTCAATTATCTCAAGTGTTCTTTATAATTTTTCAATCTGAAATTTAGTCATGTTTAATGCAATACATTTAGTTTTGTCCCTTTGTTCTAGAACACTTTTCTTCTTTCATGACATTGATATTTTTAAGAGTCCAGGCCATTAACTTATAGGAAGTCTTATAGTTCTTGGATTATCTCATTGCCTTCTCATAATTAAATCCATGTTAAACTTAAAAAGAAAATATTGGTGATATGTACTTTCTATTGTATCACATAAGGAAGCACATAATGTCAGTTTATTCCATCATTGGTGAAGGTATCTCTTTTTTTATTTTTATTTTTTTCTTTATTTGAGAAGTTGTGGGTTTACAGAACAATCATTCATAAAATACAGGATTCCCATATACCACCCCCTCACAAACAGCTTGCATTGGTGTAGAACATTTGTTACAATTGATGATAACACATTTTAATAATTGTATTATTAATTAAAGTCCATGGTTTAAATTAGGGCTCACTATTTGTGTAGTGTAGTTCCATGGATTAAACAAAATGTATTGTTACCATATACACAATCTAACATTTCCCTTTTTAATCATATTCAGATATATATTTCAGTGCCACTAATTGTATTCATAATGTTGTGCTGCCATCACCACCATCTGTTACCTAAACATTTCCATCATTCCAAAGAGGAACCCTACACATTTTAAGACTTAACTTCCTATATCCTATAACCACCCCATTCCCGGTAACCTATATTCTAGATTCTGACTTTGTGAATTTGTTTATTCTAATTACTTTAAGTCAGTGAGATCATATAATATTTGTCTTTTTGTGTCTGGCCAATTTCACTCAACATGATGTCTTCAAGGTTCATCGATGTTGTCACATATATGAGAACTTCATTCATTTTTAGGGCTGAATAACATTCCATTGTATGTATATACCACATTTTATTTATCCATTCATCGGTTGATGGGCACTTGGGTTTCTTCCATCTTTTGACAATTGTGAATAATGCCGCTATGAACATCGGTGTGCAAATATATGTTTGAATCCCTGCTTTCAATTCTTTTGAGTATATACCTAGAAGTGGGATTGCTGGTTCATATGGTAGTTCTATACTTAGCTTTCTGATGAACTTCCAAACTGTCTTTCACAGCAGCTGCACCATTCTACATTGCCAACAGCAGTGGATGAGTGTTCCTATTTCTCCACATTCTCTCCAACACTTGTTATTTTCTATGTTTTTTTTTTTTTTTTTTTAGTAGCAGGCGTTCTAATGGGTGTGAAATGGTATCTTGTGGTTTTGATTTGCATTTCTCTGTTGGCTAATGATATTGAGCATTTTTTCATGTGATTTTTGGTCATTTGTATAGCTCCTCTGGAGAGATGCCTATTCAAGTCTTTTGTCCATTTTTAAATTGGATTGTTTTTCTTTTTGTTGTTAAGTTGAAGGATTTCTTTATATATTCTGGATATTAAACCTTTATCAGATATGTGGTTTCCAAATATTTTCTCCTATTGTGTATGTTATCATTTATTTTCATGATAAAGTCCTTTGAGACACAAAAGTTTTTAATTTTCATGAGGTCTGTAGCAGTTTGATATTATTTATGAATTCCAAAAAAAAAGATATTTGATTATGTTTGTAAACTGGTCTGTTCCTCTGGGTGTGATACCCTTTGATTACATTAAATTCAGAGGTTTCACTTCTACTTGATTCAGTTAAGATTAGGGCTTTGATTCAGTCATGTCAGTAGGATGTTGAGTCCCCGCCCCCTTGTTGGACGGACACTCACACAGAAAACAACAGGGCAGAGGAGAGTGCTTAGTTTTGACGCTGAAGCCCCAGGGATAGAGCTGAGCCATTTGCCTGACAGTTTACAGCTGGCTTTGTGGAGAGAGCAGAGCAGCTGAGCCTGGAAAGAGACAAGCTCTGGGAGAGAAATGAGCCTTATGCCAGCCTACAGCTGAGATCAGAAGCAGCTGGGACCACAGAGTCTTAAGAGGAAGAGGAAGGCTGAACCCATGCAGAGACCAGCAGCCATCTTGCTCCAACAGATGGCAACAGACTTTGGTGAGGGAAGCAACTTACTCTTTATGGCCTTGTGACTGTAAGCTTCTACCCAAATAAATATCCTTTATAAAACCCAACAGATTTCTGGTACTTTGCATCAGCACCCCTTTGGCTGACTAATACAAGGTCCCATTTATCTTTTTCTTCTGTTGTTTTGTGCTTTGGGTATAAAGTTGAAAAAACTATTTCCTAACACAAGGTCCTGAAGATCCTTCCTTACATTTTATTTTAGGGTTTGATAGTTCTAGCTCTTATATTTAGATCTTTGATCCATTTTGAGTTAAAGTTTATATATGGTGTGAGATAGAGTTCCCCTCCCTTGTAAATGGAGATCCAGTTTTCCAAGCACCATTTGTTGAAGAGATTCTTCTTTCCCAATTGAGTGGTCTTTGCCACCTTGTCAAAAATCAGTTGGAAGAATTAGTGATGCATTAGGAAAAAGACCTAGACCAAAAGGGGGAAATATTAAATACAAGTGAGTTTTTATGGCTAAGAGATTTCAAAGTGAGTTGGAAGGTCATTCCAGAGGTTACACTTACGCACTTCTCAGGAGATCTTGCTGCCTGACACAAGAAACTGCCTCAAGCAAGGGTGCTCCTGAGGGCTCTAGAGACATCTAGACACTATAGACAGGGCAAACAACTCCATGATATCAGCTACCTGTCAGTGGGCCTTACCTTGGAATATATGAAAACTTATCTCCCCAATGTATCAACATTAGACTCATGTATAATTTTCCTACACACGGTTCTTCTGCCCCTTTTATGTGAACCTATAATTAGAACTATACCCATTAAATGTATGTCCCAGAGAATTAAATCTTCCAGCTCTTCATATGCCAGGTGAGCCCTGAATGTTACCAGAGTTGCAACCAACACCAACTCTCTAGTTCGTTGGACTTACCCAGGACAACTAACAAAAGGATGATGATGGATGACCCATCCTCCAAAAAGAGAGTATGTACAACATCAAGCAAGACAGTTCCATCTATCTGCCCCATGGGATCTAAGCTCCCTCTCAATCGGAAGCAGAGTGGGCATCATTATCCCCAAATCCTCAAGATTGAGAAACAAACGAACATAAGATGGGAATGCAACTATGGACCAAAGTAGGCTTTTATTTTTTTTTAAGTTTTAAAGATTTATTTATTCCCCCTCCTATTGTTTACATTCTCTGTCTGTTAGTTATGTGCTCTCTGTGTCTGCTCATCTTCTTTTAGGAGGCACTGGGAACTGAATCCAGGACCTCCCATGTGGGAGGGAGGCACCCAATTGCTTAAGCTACATCTGCTCCCTGCTTGCTGTGCCTCTTGTTGTGTCTCCTCATAGTGACATCTTGTTGAGACATCTTGTTGCAACATCTCATTGCATCATCTCAATGAGACATCTTGTTGCATCAGCTTGTTGTGCCAGCCCTTTGTGTCAGCTCACTGTATTGCTTATCTTCTTTAGGAGGCACCGGGTACTCAATCTGGGACCTCGCATGTGGGAGGCGGGCGCCCAACTGCTTGAGCCACATCTGCTCCCGAAGTAGACTTTTATAATTCTAATAATGGTAGAACTTGTAACAGTGATATAAAATTGTCAGCAGAGGTTCTGGGGGAGGGAAAGAGAAGAATAGGTGTAACATGAGGCATTTTTGGGACATTGAAATTGTTCTGCATAATGACAGATACAAGCCATTATACATTTTGTCAAAACATAAAATTGTGTGGTGCAAAGTGTAAACCATAATGTAAACTATAGACCATCATTAGCAGCAATGTTTCAATATGTGTTCATCAATTGTAACAAAAGTACCACACTAATGAAAGATGTTGTTATTGGGGGACATGTGGGAGGGGGAGAGGGTGGGGTATCCCCTATATTTTCGATGTAACATTTATGCAATCTAAAGCTTCTTTTAAAATAAAGGAAAAAAATCAGTTGGCAGGTGATGGTATCTTTAATCACTTGGTTAAGGTATTGTCTTCACTGAAAGGTAGCTTTCTTCCTTAGTAATTGAGAAGAAAAGTTTGGGTTGACATTTTGAGATTAGTGTAAATATTATGTTCTTTAACAAACTTTCACCCAATGATTTTAATAGCCTTTGATGATTCTTGTCGAAATCGACTGTTAAATTTGGAGTTGCAAACAGATGATTTTGTAATCAATAAACTAAGTAACCTCCTGAAGAAGTTTAGAAGGAAAACAGCAAATATAAAAATAAGTAAAAGGGAGGAAATAATAAAGGTGCACATTAATAAATTAGAAATCAAAGAGCAACAAAATCATAAGTGTATTCTTTGAAAAGGGCAATATTGATCTAGAAAATAAACGAAGACTCCAACAATATTAGAATGAACAAAGGGACATAATTACAGATAAATGGAAGTAATAGATTTATTTATAAGTGCATATACAGACACACATAACTTAGGTGTAGAGGGTTGAAATATTATTCACATTATTATTGATCCATGCAAGGTCTTTCATTTAGTTTGTTTTTTATTTTAACTCCATTTCCCCATTCCTATTGTCTACCCTTCAAAGGGCACCCACATTGTACCCAATTTCCTGTTACCTCAGATAAATAAATATTCTCCTACATGTTCCCTCAGCAATCAGTATTTCTCAGGTATATAACCCAGGAGCAGAATGCTGGTAAAAGGCTATATGATCACTTACACACATTCGTATTCCACTTTGAAACTACAATTCCATTAATAATGCATGAGAGTTTCTATTCCTTCACATCCCAGCCAAAGCTAAGCATTATCTAGTCTTCTAATTTTTGCCAGTCTTACAAGTACAATGTGTTATAATTGTTTGAATTTTCTTTCCTTCCTTCCTTCCTCCCTCCCTCCCTTCCTTCCTTCCTTCCTCTCTCTTTCTTTTTTATTACTAATGAGTTTGAGCATCTTCATTTATTTTTAGCTTTTGGATTTCCATTTCATAAATTAGTTGTTCCTATCATTTGCTCATTTTTCCTTTTTTTTTTTCTTGTTAATTTGCAGAAACTCCTTTGTCTATTTTAAATAATAGTCCCTTTCCAGTTTTGGACATTACAATACCTTAATTATTTGTTTATCCATTCACCTGTTAATGAACATTTGGGTTATTTCTAGTGTTTGGCCATTATAAATAAAGCTGCTATAAACAAGTCTTTGTATAGATATATGCTTTCATTTCTTTTAGGTAAATACTTACAAGTGGAAAGGCTAGATTACAAGGAGGTATATGTATCACTTTTCAAGAAACTGTTGAACAGTTTTCCAAAGTTGTGCCATTTTATATTTCTACCACCAGTGTATGAGAGCTCCAGTTACTCCACATTTTTGTCAACACTTGGTGTGGTCAGTCATTCTAATTTTAGCCATTCTAATAGGTATATAGGAGTATCTCATTGAGCTTTTGCATTTCCCTTTTGCATTTCCCTTTTGACTAGTGATGTTGAGCACCTTTTCATGTGCTTATTTAACATTTGTGATTCTTTTTTTGATGAAGTATCTGTTCAAATATTTATTTATTTAAAATTTGAGTTGTTTTCTTATTGAATTTTGAGAACCCTTTACATATTCTGGATACAAGTCCTTTATCAGATATGATTTGTAAATATTTTCTCTCAATCTATGGCTTGTCTTTTATTGTCTTAACAGTGACTTTTGCAGAGCAAGTTTATAAATTTTTACACAATCCAGTTTATTAATTTTTCAGTAGATTTTGCTTTTGGTATCATATCTAAGAAATCTTTGCCAAATCCAAGGTCATATAGATTTTCTCCTATGTTTTATTAGAGAAGCGTTATAGTTTTAGGTTTTACATTTAGGCCCATGATCCATTTTGAGTTAATTTTTGTACATGGTGAGGAATGGATCAAAGTGCATTTTTTGCATATGAATGTCCAATTTTATTCTCCTTTGCCTTGGCTGATTAAGCTATTTATAGATCTTTATGTTTATCATAAATTTTATAGTAAATTAAAAAAAAAATCAGTTTCTCAAAAAGTCCTGCTGGAATTCTGATTGCAATTACAATGAATTTACAACTGGGGGAAAATCAACATGAGCATAGATTATTTCTCTAGTTATTTCACTGGAACTTTCTAGCCAGTCACATCCATGTTGTATATCCAACAGGCAATTCTCAAGTCTAAATGTTACTTGAACTGCTAGCAGCATCAGACAAAGTTGATTACTCCCTCTTCTATGAAACACATTTTTCACTTGGCTTCTAAGACTACATCAGGGGTTGGCAAAATTTTTCTGTAACAGTCCAGAGACCAATATTTTAGGCTTTGTGGACCATATGATTTCTGTAGCAACCACTCAACTCTGCTGTTGTGGTGTGAACCAAGTCATAGACAATATGTAAACAAATGAGTTTGTTAGTATTCTGTTTTAGTGTCCTAGGCTGCTCAGGCAAATACCATGCAATGGTTCAGCTTAAACAATGGGAATTTATTAGCTCATAGTTTTGAGGCTAAGATAGAAGTAAAAATCAAGGCATCATCAAGGCAATGTTTTCTCCCCAAAGACTGTGGCATGGGCTGCGAGTGATGCTTTGTCCTAAGTCTGTCACATGGTGGCATCTCTTGTCACTCCCTTCTCTTCCAGGTTCCACTAATGTTCAGCTTCTGGCTGCCCCTCTGTGGCTTTCTATCTGTCTAAGTTACATTCTGCTTCAACACATGGCAAGCTGACTTGGGTGAGAAAGCACCTCTTATAGCGCCCTGATTTGGACATTTCACGACCTTGGAACTGTAAGCTTTTACTCCAAATAAAAACCCTATATGAAAGCAAACATGTTTCTAGTACTTTGCATTGGCAGCCCTTTGGCAAACTAAAACAGTCACATATTGGAAGAAGATATCTGTAGCACAGATAGGCAATAAAGGATTAGTATCCAGAATATATAAAGGATCAGTAAGAAAAAAGACAGACAACCCAATAGAGAAAAGTGGGAAAAGAATATGAACACACATTCATAATGGAAGAAATCATAATAGCCAATAAATATATGACAAGATGATCTGTCTCATAAATCAGGAAATGCAGTTTAAAACAATCTGATAACATTTCATACCCATCAGTTTGACAAAAATGAGAAAAGTCTTATATAACAATAACAGTGAGGACGTGGAGAGATGGGACCTCTCACACACAGTTGGTGTGTAGATGGTACAACGATTTTAAAGAGTAAATTTAAAAATTACTGGAAAAGTTGAATACCTATGACTCAGCAGTTCCACTTCTTAGTATGTATTTAGATGCTCTTTTACATGGGTGCAAGAATCCATGTACTGAGATTTTTATCAAATTGATTTGTAATATAAAAAAACTGTAAAAAGAGCCCTATTGTTTATCAACAGAAGAATGAATAAGCAAACTAATTTATTTTTGCAATGAAATAAAACATCAAAAGTTAATAAACTAAATTTCATGCAACAATATAAATTTCTAAAGCCTGTATGATGAAAAGCAAGTTGCAGAAGAATATATGGAACACAACACCATTCATTTACATTTTAAATCCACAAAACAATACTATATAGTGTTTTTTTAACTTTATTTTGTACATTTAATAAATGAAAATATAAACAATTAAAAACGAAAAAGAAAACACACTTGAATAAAAACATGCATTTCTCAATTAAATGTACTAGATACATATAATTTTTTGAATCATACAATATGTTACACAATATATTTGGTTCATAGTAACGCAATCATACAGTATTTGTCCTTTTGTGTCTGGCTTGCTTTGCTCAACATAATGTCCTCCAGGTTCATCCATGTTGTCATATGCTTTACAACTTCATTTCTTCTTACAGCTGCATAATAGTCCATCGTGTGAATACACCACAGCTTGTTTATCCATTCATGTGTTGATTGACACCTGGGTAGTTTCCAACGTTTAGACAATCATGAATAATGCTACTAAGAACATTGCTGTGCAGATGTCTTTTCATGTCACTGCTCTCAGTTCTTCCAGGTATATACCCAGTAGTGGTATTGCCGGGTCACATGGCAAGTCTATATTCAACTTCTTTAGGAACTGCCAAACAGTCCTTCACAGTGGCTGTACCAATCTTCATTCCCACTAACAGTGAAGAAGTGTTCCTATCTCTCCACATCCTCTCCAACACTTGTAGTTCTCTGTCATTTTAATAGTGGCCATTCTGATAGGTGTGAAATGATATCTCACTGTAGTTTTGATTTGCATTTCCCTAATCATGAGTGATGTTGAGCATTTCTTCATGTGTTTTTTTGCCATTTGTATTTCTTCTTTGGACAAATGTCTATTCAAGTCTTTTGCTCATTTTTCAATTGAGTCATTTGTCTTTTTATTGTTGAGTTGTAACATCTCTTTATATATCCTGGATATTAAACCCTTATCAGATATGTGATTTCCAAATATTTTTTCCCATTGAGTTGGCTGCCTTTTCACCCTTCTGACAAAGTCCTGTGAGGTGCAAAAGTGTTTAATTTTGAGGCGGTCCCATTTATCTATTTTTCCTTTTGTTGCATGTGCTTTGGGTGCAAGGTCCAAGAAACCACCACCTACTACAAGGTCTTGAAGATATTTCCCTATATTTTCTCTAGTAGTTTTATGGTCCTGGTTTTTATAGTTAGGTCTTTGATCCATTTTGAGTTGATTCTTGTATAGGGAGTCAGATAGGGATCCTCCTTCATTGTTTTGGTTATATATATCCAGTTCTCCCAGCACCATTTGTTGAAGAGACTGTTTTGTCCCATTAACATTAACGTGGTAGGTTTGTCAAAAACCAGTTGACTGTATAGGTAAGGGTTTATTTCTGGATTCTCAATTCTATTCTACTGATCAATGTATCTATATTTATGTCAGTATCATGCTGTTTTAACCACTGTAGCTTTGTAATATGTTTCAGGGTCACGCAGTGAAATTCCTCCCATGTTGCTCTTCTTTTTTAGAATGCTTTTGGCTATTCGGGTGCACTTTCCCTTCCAAATGAATTTGGTAATCGCCTTTTCTAATTCTGTAAAGTAGGCTGTTGGGATTTTGATTGGTATTGCATTGAATCTATAAATCAGTTTGGGTAAGATTGACATCTTCATGATATTTATTCTTCCAATCCGTGAACCCATAATGTCTTTCCATTTGTTTAGGTCTTTTAAAATTTCTTTTAGAATTATTTTGTAGTTTTCTGTATATAGGTCCTGTACTTCTTTGCTTAAATAAAATCCTAGGTATTTGAGTCTTTTTGTTGCTATTGAAAATGGAATTTTACCCCTGATTACCTCCTCAGATTGTTCAGTACTAGTGTAAAAACATTACTGATTTTTGTGTGTTGATCTTGTATCCTGCCACTTTGCTGAACTCATTTATTAACTCAAGTAGTTTTGTTGTGGATACTTCAGAATTTTCTAATCACAGGATCATGTCATTTGTAAACAGTGAGAGTTTTACTTCCTCTTTTCTTATTTGGATGCCTTTAATTTTTTTTCTTGGCTAATTGCCCTAGCTAGAACTTCTAGCACAATATTGAATAACAGTGGTGACAGTGGGCATCCTTGTCTTGTTCCTGATCTTAGAGGGAAAGTTTTCAACCTTTCCCCATTGAGTATGATATTGGCTGTGAGTTTTTCATATATGCCTTTTATCATATTGAGGAATTTTCCTTCTATTCCTATCTTTTGAAGTGTTTTTATCAAAAAAGGATGCTGGATTTTGTTGAATGGCTTTTCTGTGTTGATTAACATTATCATGTGTTTTTTCTTCCCTTCAATTTGTTAATGTGGTGTATTATGTTCATTGATTTTCTTATGGTGAACCAGCCTTACATACCAGGGATAAATCCCACTTGGTCGTGATGTTTAAGTCTTTTGATATGCTTTTGGATTCGATTTGCAAGTATTTTGCTGAGAATTTTTGCATCTATATTTGTTAGAGAGATTGGTTGGTAATTTTCTTTTCTTGTAGTATCTTTATCTGGCTTTGGTATTAGGGTGATGTTAGCTTCATAAAATGTGTTGGGTAATTTTCCCTCATTTTCAATTTTTTTGAAGAGTTTAAACAGGATTGGTGTTAATTCTTTTCGAAATGCTTGGTAGAATTCATCGGTGAAGCCATCTGAAGACTTTTTTTTTTGCTGGGAGATTTTTGACAATGGATTCAATCTCCTTAAACGTAATTGGTTTGCTAAGTTCTTGTATTTCTTGTAGCATCAGTGTAGGTTGTTTCTATATTTCTAGGAGTTTTTCCATTTCATCTAGGTTGTCTAGTTTGTTGGCATACAGTTTCTCATAATATCCTCTGTATTAGTCAGCCAAAGGGCTGCTGATGCAAAATACCAGAAATTGGTTGGTTTTTATAAAGGGTACTTATTTGGGGTAAAAGCTTACAGTTACCAGGCCATAAAGCATAATTTACTTCCCTCACCAAAGTCTATTACCATGTGTTGGAGCAAGATGGCTGCCAACTTCTCCCAGGGTTTAGGCTTCCTGGGATCCTCTCTTCCCAGGCCTCATTTCTCTCTGGACTCAGCTCCTCTGTTTTCTCCACAAGGTCAGCTGTAGACTATCAGGTGACTGGCTCTGTCTCTCCCCAGGACTGGATTCTCTCCAGACTCAGCTGTTCTGCTCCTCTGTGTGGTTACTTCCCGGACTCCAGCTCAAAACTCTAACTTCCCTTCTCTGTGGTGTGGTTTTTCTATGAGTCCCTGCCCACCAAGGGGGCGGGGACTCAATGTCCTACTGACATGGCCCAATCAAAGCCTTAATCATTATTTAATCAAGTAAACCTCTGAATCCAGTATAATCTAATATGCCCAGAGGAAAAGACCAGTTCACAAACATAATCCAATATCTATTTTTGAAATTCATAAATAATGTCAAACTGCTACATCCTCTTATGATTCTTTTTATTTCTGTGGGGTCAGTTGTAACTCCCTCCCCCTTTCATTTCTGATTGTATTTATTTGCATTTTCTCTCTTCTTTCCTTTGTTAGTCTAGCTAGGGGTTTGTCAATTTTATTGATCTTCTCAAAGAACCAGCATTTGGTTTTGTTGATTTTCTCTATCGCTTTTTTGTTCTCAATTTCATTTATTTCTGCTCTAATCTTTATTATTTCTTTCCTTCTGCTTGTTTTGGGATTGGCTTGCTGTTCTTTTTCTAGTTTCTCTAGTTGTTCAGTTAAATCTTTGAGTTTAGCTCTTTCTTTTTTAATATAGGCATTTATGGCTATACATTTCCCTCTCAAGACTGCCTTCGCTGTATCCCATAAGTTTTGATACGTTGTGTTCTTGTTTTCATTTGTCTCAATATATTTACTGATTTCACTTGCAATTTCTTCTTTGACCCACTGATTATTTAGGAGTGTGTTCCAGGCATTTGTGAATTTACTTTTTTCCTGTCTATTATTGACTTCCAGTTTCATTCCATTATGATCTGAGAAGGTGCTTTGTATAATTTCAATCTTTTTATATTTATTGAGAGCTGCATTGTGCCCTAACATGTGGCCTATCCTGGAGAAAGACCCATGAGCACTTGAGAAGAATGTATAACCCACTGAATTTGGATGCAGTGTTCTGTATATGTCTGTTAGGTCTGACTCATTTATCATATTGTTCAAGTTCTGTTTCCTTGTTGACCTTCTGTCTAATTGTTCTATCTAATGACGTAAGTGGGGTTTTGAAATCTCCCAACGATTATTGTAGAGATGTCTACTTCTCCCTTCAGTTTTCCCAGAGTTTGTCTCATGTATTTTGGGGCACCCTGGTTAGGTGCATAGATATTTATGACTGTTATATCTTCCAATCCCGTCTGGGTCCTCAACAATCAGTTCCGGTTAGTAGAGAAGGAGATTGGGAGTGTTGTATCTCCTTAGCCCCTTGCTGGCTCCCAAGGCCAACAATGTTGCAGCCCCATCCCGCCTGGAAAGGCTCCTGGGACCCAGCAGACCAAATTTGTGAGTCAAAAGCTGAGTTAGCCTTAGGCTGTGTCCCTCTCTCTCCCCTTTCCTGGGGCATCCTCAACAATCAGTCCCAGCTAGAGGACAGGGAGGTTGCAAGGGTTGGATTTCTTCAGTCCTTGACAGGCTCCCAGGGCAAACCAGTGTGGTCCCACCCAGCCTGGAAGGGCTGGTGGTACACAGCAGACCAAATTTGTGGGTCAGAAGCTGAGTCAGCCTTAGGCTGTGTCCCTCTCTCTCCCCTTTCCTGGTGTGGTAGATCCCTGGAGCCCACTTTGTCTGTAGCAACAGGTCCAGAGGCCTTGGAATTCTGAAGTGTCTTTAGCGTGGGGGATGGTGCCGCAGCCACACCTGGCTTCAACTCACAGTTCTGTGGTTGCCATATTCCTCCTTTGTTCCTCTCTCCTCTGGGTGGTGTCCAGCCTTCACCTGGTGTCCTAAACCCTAGATCTTCTTCTAGGCTGTTTCAGCCTGTCCTCTAGCTATTTTTCTGGAGAAGAGAGTCCCGTGTCTTTCTCGTCTGCCATCTTTCTGGAAGTACCTATAGTGTTTTTGAATATATATGTATTTGGAAAAAGTATAAAAACAAGTATGGGAATAATATCCACCAACTATTAAATAACAATTTTCCATTGAGAGAGACAGGAGAAAGAGAAGATAAGATGGGTGGCAGTTTAGCTTTTAAGATTTTGTTACTTACCAGAAAAGAGATCAAGTAAATACGGCAAAATGTAATATCCATCAAATGTGGGAGGTACGTTCATGAGTGCATTATATTTTATTAGTTGAAATATTTCATAATTAAAAATTTTAAATATCACGAGAAGCTTAGATATTGTCCTTTAAAAATTATATATGTTGATATACTCATTGTAAAAAATATTTAAATATATAGGATTAAACAATATAAAAGTCCACAAACTACCATCCCCTTCCCCAAATTTCATTTTCCTCCCTAATTAACCACTATTAACATTTAGCATGTGTCATTTTAAAAATTTGAACAAATATATGCCAAAATAGTTATTTTGTTCTTAAATAGATTCATAGTGAACATAAATTCCATGATTTGCTTCTTTCACCTGACAATACATAACTCTTGTCATTGTTTCTATTTCCTGCATACTATTCCAGAGTATGGATAAGTAACATTTTCTTTCAATATTCCCCTAAATTTGGAAATTTAGACTTTCAGTTTTAAACATTACAAACAATGCTATAGAAATTTTTGTACATATATCCAAATGCACATTAGTATTCTTGTAAGTGAGCAGTTGAGAAATAGACTGAATAGCATGCATATTTAGTCCTTTTTTTCTTCTTCTTTTTTTTAGGAAGTACTGGAGAATGAACCCAGGACCTTATATGTGGGAAGCAGGCGCTCAACCACCGAGCCACAGCCACTCCCCAATGAGTTGGGTTTTTTGCTTGTTTTTAGGAGGTACTGGGGATTGAGCCCGGGTCTCGTACGTGGGAAGCAGGCACTCAACCACTTGAGCTATATCTGCTCTCCAACTGAATAGTATGTATATTTAAAATTTTGATAACGTCAGCCTTCTTTTCAAAAAGGACTTATAAAATACATTGCTCCCCAAAATATATAAGTGCCTGTTGCAGTTGGGCAGTTTGATGTAATTATGAATTCCAAAAATATAATTGGATCATGCTTGTAAACGGATCTGTTAATCTGGGCATGATTGAGTTATGATTGGGGTGTTGACTGGGCCACATCAGTAGGGCATTGAGCCCCACCCCTTGGTGGATGGGGAATCAAAAATAAAAGGCATGGCAAGAAGAGAGTTGAAGCATTTTTTGAGAAGAAGTTTTGATGTTGGAGAAAAGGCCCCAGGAGAAGAGAAATGAGCCATTCGCCTGATAGTCTACAGCTGACCTTGTGGAGGAACCAGAAGAGCTAAGCCCGGAGAGAAATGCAGCCCCGGGAAGAGAGGAACCCAAGAAGCCTGAACCCTGGCAAATGTTGGCAGCTGTCCTGCTCCAACACGTGGCAATGAACTTTGGTGAGAAGAAACTTAACGCTTTATGGCCTGATATCTGTGGACTTCTACCCAAATAAATACCCTTTGTAAAGACCAACCCATTTTTGGTATTTCACATTAGCACCCCTTTGGCTGACTAATACAGTCCCCATTTTACGCCCTCATCACCTTTATAAATATTGGACATGAATTTCTTTAATTTTTGCCAAGTTGATGAGCACAATTTCATTTTTTTTTTCTTTTTTTAATTTATCTCTCCCCTCCCCCAGATAGTTCTTTCATCTGTCTGCTCATTGTTTGCTCACCTTCTCCAGGGGCACCAGGAACTGAACCTGGGACCTTCCACATGGGAGGTGAGTGCCCAACAGCCTGAGCCACATCTGCTCCCCACAGGCTGCGGTGTCTGCTGGCTTGTGGCATCTGCTCGTTTAGGCATCTGCTTGTTTAGGTGTCTGCTTGTTGCGGCAGTGTGGCGTTGAGCTTGTTGCGGAGGGTGCAGTATCTAGCTCGTTGAGGCATCTGCTCTTCTTTAGGAGGCACCGGGACCTGAACCCAGGACCTCCCATATGGTAGGTAGGCAGGCACCCAACTAGTTGAGCCACATCTGCTTCCCTCATTTTGTTTTAATATACAATTCTCTGACCACTAGAGAATTTTAGTATATCTTCTGTGAATTTCTTATATTCTTTGACTATTTTCCTTTTCAGTTATCTTTTGTTAATTGATTCTTAGGAGCACTTTATAGCCTAACTTAATCTTTACATATGTGGCAAATATTTTCTCTGAATTTTATTTATAGGAGCTTTCAAAGAATGCAGTTGTTATATATTTTATGCACACAAATATGTCGATCTGTTGTTGGGAGTTTGATCAATTTGCAAAGGACAGCTCCACGATTTTCAATTGCCCCATCCAGGAACATAGTATGTCTTTCATTTTTAAGTTTCATAGTTTTAAGTCTATTCCTAGTTATTTTATAGTTTTGTTTGCTATTATAAACAAGATTTTTTTCCATTTCCAATTGGTTACAGCTGATACATAATAAAGTTATATTAATTTTGCATCTATCCATTTTTGCTTTAGAAAACTCCTCTTAAGAACTAGCATTTTCATTTCTTTGTTGACCTGTGGTTTTCTGTTTACAGTTTAATTATTTGTTTTGTCCATGAGTATAGAACTTCTACCTATTTTCAATACCATATGCTTTATGGACGCTGTACTGATGTAGAGAGAGGCAACTGCAGGCACAATAAGAAGCAATTTAAATACAATTTGACTTGAATCTTACTGTTCTAAATTAGAAATTATGCAAATTATCTGCCATATTTTTCCTGGCTTCAAATCTTCAGTGAAGGATACTTCCCTATACAAGCTTGCCAAATCTAATTATCTTGCCACACACCATTTCTAACTTTTTGTCAAAAGAGTGTTTTACAAAATCCTGCTAGGCCTCTGAACTTGGATAGAATTCATATAACCTACTTTCAATAGATTTCAGTAGTCAAAGTGAAATGTTAGATTTGGACAACTCCCTGTAGGAACATGAGATGCTTTTTCCCCTCCTTAAACTAAATAAATGAAAAATATTTAATTAAATGTTGCCTTTGTAAAAGAGACAAATTGGGCATCTAGATGATTGTCATGCTCAAAATTTTTATAAATGGACAAGACCTATATAGGTGCAGTAGTTTATTCTCTATAATACTGATTCTTAACCTATATTTTTCAATAGACTAAGAACTCATGAGTTATTTTAAGTGATGTAATGAAACCATCAAAAAATTATTAAAAAAAAAAAGCGAGTGGGTGTAGCTCAGTGGTTGAACGCCTGCTTTGCATATATGAGGTCACGGGTTCAATCCCCTGTACCTCCTAAAAATAAAAATTAGTTATAATGCATTTGAAATATTAATATAACCTCTAAAAGGATAAAGTACCAAATTCTTCAAAAGTTAGAGCTTGTCTTATGACAGTCAATCCTATTGTTGATATACTACACAAGAACTTTACTGCATAAAGACATGAAAGTACAGTAAGGTATGTTTATGTGCATGTGTATGCATGAATATTTATATTGTTTAAAGAAAATCTTCAAGCCTCTAGCTTTAGTAAAATAGATATGGGAGTTATTAATCTCTACTACTCCTAAGGATAATTAGTTTATATAAAAAAAAATTTGATAAGATTTTAAATTAATGTGAGTGAAAAATGAAACCATGGAATTCAGGTTTAAAAAAAGAACTATGAACTTCTAATAATGTTCAATGATGTTGAAACAAAATGGAATACAAATTAAAATTAACCTATGTCAACCAACTTTTTTTAAAATAAAATTTTATTGAGGTATATCATTCACATATTAATATACATAAATAAGTGTATAGTAAAAGTTGTGAAATTATAAAACAAACATACATATCATACAAGGCTCCCATATAGCTCACCACAACCACTACCTTGCATTGTTGTGAAACTTTTGTTACAAACTATGAGAGAGCATTGTCAAAATATTACCACTAACTATAGCCCATATCTTACATTTGGTGTATTTTTCCCCTAACTCTCCCAATTATTAACACCCTGTATCAGTATTATATATTTGTTATTGTTTATGAAAGAATGTTCTCATATTTGTCCTGTTAACCACAGTCCATCTTCCACCACTGAATTCCCTGTGTTATACAGTCCCATGCCTTGTACAATCCATTCATAGTGTACACTCAGTGGCTTATGTCAACCAACTTTTATCAAAATATATAATATAGACACTTAACAAAATAGCAATAAGTCAGAGAATTTGCAGTGATTGTGCCATGATGACTTTCAGCATTCTCTTAAAAGGACAAATTTTCAATTTGAAACAACTTTAAAATTTATCTAGGCATAATTTCTATATAACAATAAATATATGTAGGACATGAAAAAATAGTGTTTTAGTTTCCTAGCTGCTAAAAGAAATACCACACAATGGGTTGGCTTAATAACATGAATTTATTGGCTCACAGTTTTAGAGGCTAGGCTTGCTTCCTCCTGGGGTTTGGTCAGCAATCTTTGGGGTTCCTTGGCTTTTCCATCACATGGCAATGCACATGGTGGTGTCTTCTCCTTCTTCAGGGTTCTGTTGAATTCCAGCTTCTTGCTGTTCCCATGGCTTCTCTTTCTGTGTCCAATTTCCTTTGGACTTCAACCATTTTGGATTAAGGCCCACCTTCATTCAGTTTAGGCACAGCTTAAACATCTTCTAAGTTCCTATTTACAAATGGGTTTACATCCACAGGACAAGGGGTTGGCACCTGGATATACCTTTTTTGGGGAAATGGGCCATGATTCAATCCCTAGCAATTAGATTGTGAATTTTTTGACATATGTAATCCATTTCTCAGAATACTAACTAATCTATCTCCTGAAAAGTATTAGGTGGTATTAAGAGTAGTCTCTGGGGAAGCGGATGTGGTTCAAGCAATTGAGCTTCCGCCTACCATATGGGAGGTCCCTGGTTCAGTTCCCAGTGCCTCCTAAAGACAGCGAGCTGGTGCGACGGGCAGGCGTGGCAAGCTGATGCAACAAAATGATGCAACAAGAGACACAAGAAGAAAAACATAATGAGAGACATAACAAGGCAGGGCATGGAGGTGGCTCAAGCGATTAGGCGCCTCCCTCCCACATCAGAGGTCCTGGGTTCAGTTCCTGGTGTCTCCTAGAGAAACAAGGAAGACAAACTGACATAGCAAGTGTAAACAATGGGGGGAGAGGGAGAAATAAAATAAATCTTAAAAAAAAAATAGTAATCGCTGGTTTATGTTAAGTATATTACTTATAATTTTAAGAATTTTTTTATCTCCTAAAATTAAATTACTTTCAAATATGACACTTATATATCCATTATGGGTATACTAATATGTTTTGTCAATAAGTAAAACGAAAAGTCCTGTGTTATCATTGAATGGGAGAGAACACATTGTATGACAAAACAATGGTAAAGATGCACAGATAAAAGAGAAACAGGAAGAATATTGTGGTGGTTTGAAGCTGTATGTACCCCCTCAAAAAAACATGTTCTGAAATTTAAACCATTCCTGTGGGTGTGAACCCATTTTAAGTGGGACCTTTTGATGAGGCTACTTCAGTTAAGGTGTGACCCACCT
>JAQZBX010044131.1:9205-21550 GCA_029593785.1 Cabassous unicinctus
CCCCCCCCCCCCCCATGCACACCTTCTACAAGGTCCTTTCATGAATCCCCAGTACCAGACAGTGGATAAGAGTGTGGATGCTGGGAGTCACAGGAAGGTCCCCTGCCACCTTCCACCTTCCACCTGTGTGCCCTTAGGTGCGTGACTTCACTCGCTGTGCTTGGGCCTGTCTCCATCAAGTGGGAGGATGATAACGTCTGCCTCGCAGGCCTGGTGGAGGAGACTCAGTGCCTGGAATCTAGGCAGCACGATGGTCTATTATTATTACCCCCACTTGGCAGAGGAGCAGGCTCCACCTCGCCCTCCCTCCCTTTCACCCTCCATTCTTCCTTCCTCCATCCTTCATCCAACAAACGGCACGAGCAGAGCTCTGTGCTTGGCACTAAGAGGGTTTTGGGTTTATAGTTGGTATTTGAAGGAGTTTTCAGTCTATTGGGAGCCACGGCAGATCATCTGCGTGAAAGATCTAAATAGCTTAGTAAGCAAGAGAGTCTGTTACAGGAGTTTATGATGGAGTTCAGAAGAAGTGGTAGCCACAGTGAAGACATTCAGAGGAGAGAGCTCGTCACGGGCAGAATAGTAATAGCGATACTGATAACTAGCACCTACCATGTGACAACACTCTTCCAAGATGTTCTGCATGTTAACCCAGAATCCTCACGACTTCCCCTGTCTGTGCCAGGAGACTCACCCAGCGTGGCCCACGTGGGAGGTGGGAGGCTGGGCTGGCACCTGGCCCATAGCAAGCGCTCACCGGGTGCCAGCTCGAGGCATGAGCAAGGAGGTGTGCAGGGGAGCTCCTCCAGGAGGAAGGGAGCGCAGCCTTGCTGCCCTTGTCCCTTCCACGGCCACCATGTCCACCCTCCATGCTGCAGCTTGGGTGGTCACTTAACAACACAAATCAGAGCATGACCTCATGTCCTCCTGCAACCCTTCCAGGGCTTTCCCTCCTGGTTGCTCCCTTGGCAGATCGTTTTAGGGGCACCAGTGCTTGGTGTGGGTGCTCTTTTTTAATTAGCCATTCTCATAGGTGTCTAATGGTATCTCATTGTGGTTTTAATCTACATTTCCCTAATGACTAGTGAGGATGAGCATCTTTTTGTGTACTTATTTGCCATCCATAGGCCAAAGTATATCTGCTTTGGTGAAGTAGCTGTTCACATCTTTTGCCCATTTTTTTCAAATAGGTTGTTTGTTTTCTTATTATTGAGTTTGAAGAGTTCTTTATATATTCTGGATACAAGACCTTTATCAGATATATGATTTGCAAGTATTTTCTCCCAGTTATGGCTTGTCTTTTCAGTTTCTTACCAGTGTCTTTTGAAGAGCAGGTGTTAATTTTATGGCTTGTGCAGCCAGGCCTCTCAAAGGGGTGGTCTGCACTCGCTCGCTCTGGTCCTCAGTCTGTGGTTTACCACCGCCGCCCTTTGCAGCCTGGCTGCTGCCCCCGCCAGTCCCCTGGCTTGGGCACACACTGAGGCCAGCCAGCAGCTTCCACCTGGCCCAGTCCAGCGGGCATTTTTCAGCAGGGCTCTGCTGGGTCTGATCTCATTGTCCACTCTCTGCCTGAAGCCCATTGCTTCTCAGGCTCCCATGCCCCTGCTCCTTCCTTCTTCTCTGTAGCTTCCTGCTTGGGCTCCTTCTCCCCCTCAGCACTGGTGCCTCCTGGAATGTGCCCTCTGCTCCTCTTTATATGCTCTACGTGGTGGAATCTTCCCTTCCAATTGTTCCAGGACCACCTCCAAGCCGAATTGCCACCCCAGCCCAGCCTCCTCGTGTGGCACACACATCTAGCTGATAGCTGCACCAGGAGGCAGGGGCACCTCCATCCTGCACGTCCAACTTCTCCTCCTTCCCTGAGCGGTCCCTCCTTCTGGACCCTCCCTCTCTACCTGCTGCTTCTTTGGCTACTCGAGCTCCTTGAACCCACTCTCTGGACAGGCTGCATACACCCTGCTACGTCTCATCTCAGTACCTTGTTCAAAAGTTCCCCTGCTTGGTGTTTCCTTTCCTCTTTCCTTACCTTTGTGTTATTATCTCAAGCCACCTCTTCCAGGCAGCCTTCCTGGAATCTCTTCTTTAGGGTCTGTTCTTTGTTCCCTCATGGCTCGTAATACAGCTTAGCACCAACTATATTACACAGAAATGATTGGTTTATGTGTTTATTTTCTTCCACACACGATCATTGCCTCGAGGGTTGATATAACTTCTAATTCATGTTTGTATCCCCCACATCCACCAGGCACAGTGCCTGGAATATATTAGGTGCTCAGTTAATGGTGAGGAAATAACATTTCAAGACTGAACTCTGGGTCAGACCTGAGCGTGCTTGCCCTCGGATCCATTTTTCGCCTTCTCTGGCTCTGCTCTGCCTTGCCCAGGCTCCCGGGTCAGCTGTTTTCCATCTGGATTTAGCTGGTGGGAGGCACAGCGGGAGAGAGGGAGAAGCCAGGCTATTTCTCCTGGTCACTTCCCTCTCTGCCTGAGTTCCAGTGGGTGTGTCTCTTTCTTGGCCCCGGCTCCCACCAGGTAAGCAGGGCCCCTGGTTCTGGCCGTGCCACCTCCTTGTCCCTCCAGCCTAGAGCTGGGGGCGGCCTCCTGCTGTTGCCAGTCTCTGGGTTCCTGCACCATCCATTCCCTGTGCTCAGTTCCCTCTCTTGTAAACACTAAGTGTGTCTTGTCCTGAGCGGGCCCTTGCAGATTGTCAGGGCCTTGAGAACAGGGTCCCCCCCAACGTGGTCTCTGTGGTCCTCGTACCCAGTGTCACCTGGAATCGTTGTTGAGTGGATGCATGGATGGGTGGCAGACCGAGGCCAGGCCCCAGCTTGCTCTGCCTCGTTCTTTGGCCTTGAAGGTCTTGCCAGGGGGCCTGAGTCCTTGTGCTGTGGCCACAGGGGTGGTGGTTGAGTGGTGGGGGGAGCGGAAGGGTGGTGCCAGGGACTCCCCTTGCTCATGCCTGGCCCCTTTATCTATTAGGCCTGCTGGGTGGTAAAAGCCAAAGTGGCCCCAGGTGGTGGGATAATAGCCTCTTTAATTGTGCTCTGAATGAGATTAACTTCTTATCTGACAGTTTGACATCTTTATTGTTATTAATGCCCGAATAATGCATTGTTATTTTTATAAACTCCGTGGTGGCAAACATTTTCCCTTTATTTGGATTAAAAATAGATGTATCTGTTACTTCCCGTCATTACCCTGAGCCGGGACTCAGGGTCCCCGGCCTGGGGAGCAGGGACTGGGGTGAAGGGAGGCCACATCCGTCTTGTCACTTCCCGAGGGGTGACGCCCAGAGCTGGTCACTTGGCAACAGCACAGCCAAAGCCTCCAGTCACCGCCTGGGAAGACAGGGTGCTCCTGGGTCCCGTCCCTGCCAGAGGCAGCATTCTGGCACATAGAGTCTGGAGACTGCCCTGGGCGACTGCAGGAAGAATGTCTTCCTTAGTGGCCCCAAACTAAAGTACATGTTCTCCAAAATACTCAATGGGTGGAGAAGGAATATATAAAAAGTGAATAAATATAAACACTCTGGGAGAACTCACAGCTCCCTCTGATTGTTTATTTGCTCATTCATAAGCTTGTTGCCCACCTGCCGTGTGCCAGCTGTGGTGTTAGAGGCTGGGTATTCCCCGGTGTGCTGGCCTGCGCGTCGCCTGATTTGGGGAGGAGGCCTGCGGAAGGGGTAGGACCATGTAGAGGTCAAGGGCATGGTTCTGGAGTCAGACTGCCTGCGCCCAAATCCCAGTACCCACGTGTCCCAGGGAAGGTTACTCAACCTTTCCTGCCTCAGGTCCCTCATCTGTAAAATGGGGATAATAAAAGTTCTTACTTCAGGGTCCTTCAGAGGATTCTAACACAGGGGTTAAGAACCCTGTTTTGTTCCACGGACCCCTTTGCCAGTCAGGTGAAAACCACAGAATACTACTGTAATTTATTGCATACATTCATAAGCAAAGGAAATGCTGGATTTCAGTTAGAGGTCAGAGAAAATAAAGATAATAAGTTGATTATTATCAAGCTCACGGACCTCCTGAAATCTTGTTAAGAACCCCTGTTCTAACACATGAAAAAGAAAACTGCTAACTACCTGGGGCATATAATAGACAGTCAATATTAGCAATACCTATTGTTAGTGCAGTCTCATTGGCCCTTGTGCCAGCTGTCACCAGGACTGGTCAGCCCGGGAAGCCCAGGGGGCAGCTCCGGATGTGGGGGATGGGCTCCTGCGGAGTGACTGCTGGAGGGTCAGGTGAGCCTTGGGAGGGAGGACCCACAGCCCTGGCCCCAGAGCCGAGAGCTGTGGACAGGCGGTGCCCCGGAGAGCTCGTGCTCCTTTCCCGGGTGACTTGTTGCCCCCTCCCAGGCCCCCTGGCACCTCCACTTTCCTAGTCATTAGCCCAGCTGACAAGGTCGATAATGCCTCCGCCTTGGAGAGCTGGTGCCAACGTCTTTATCAAAGCCAATATTAATTTTCTCTAATTAGGAGCTGCCGCTAATGAGCGTCACAGCTAATTTAGCTCATATATAACCCGGGAATGGCGCCACTCACAAGCCAGGCTCCGGAGTCCAGGATGCTGGCGCCCGCCACTTCCCCCGCCCCCTCGCCGCAGTGCTGGGGGCACTAGCTGCCGGTGCAGCTCCCACATGGCCTCCCTGGCCGGCTGGTTCCAGAGAGTCCCCAGATGGGACCAACAGGGTGAGTCCCTCCGGGCCCTGCTGCCCCGTGAGTGGGGTTTGAGATGGGAGGCTCCTCCTCACCTTTCATGACAGTGTCCCTGCTGCGGCTCTGGCTGCAGCTCGTGCCTCTAAGGCCTCTGCTGCCTCCTCCAGGAAGCCTTCACAGACCACCCCCATCCACAGGGACTGTTTCCCTCTTGGAGATCCCAGGCCTCGCCGGCCAAATACTTGGCTGCTAATCAAGGCCTGTCTTATGACAGTGTTTGCCATGCTACCTTCTCCTGGGGCACAGCAGAGCATGGTGGTCAGAAGATGGACCCTGGATTCTGGTGCCAGCTCTGACAACTACCTGCCGTTAGACCAGCAGCTCCCAAGGTCATTGTGAGGGTGAGATGAGCCAGGGCCCGGCACAGTTAGCTGGTGTCCTTGCTTATGATCTGCGCTCTGTGGTTCGAGGGGCCCCATGCTGAAGTCTTGCCTCTGTTAGACTCTCTTCCTTGAAAGAACGTATCCATCCTTGTGCCCCCTCCATGTCCAGCCCAGGGCTTGGCTTGGAGAAGGCAGTGGGGCGGAAGCCCCCAGTGCAGTGCCTGCACTTGCTGAATGAGTGCCCAGACCTGGGTTCTTGTTTCTCCTCTCTGAGCCTTGGTTTCCCCATCTGTAAAATACGTCATTGGACATGTAAGTCTCTAAGGCCCCCTCAGCGCTACCATTCCACGATCCTAGGAGATTCTTGGTAAATACTTTGGAGATTGGATGGATAGTGGCCCCTGCCCACCTCACCAGGAAGATAGGAACAGTGACTTCTTTGCCCCTCCAGGCCCCCTGGGGCAGCTTCCAGTTCTGCAACCTCTGCACAGGGCCTCTTTGCCTGGGCCAGACAGTACTTTTTCCCTTTCCCTCACGTCCCCCCAAACCATCGCTTCCGGGACTCAGAAAGGTGGTCACCTGCTTAGCCCTCAGGCACGGGGTTATATCCCCACAAACGGCCCAGGAGAGGCCCCTGCCTCTCCATCCTCCTCTGGCCCTCCCTGGCACCTAAATATTGTTTCCATATAGTTTAGGTTCATGGAGGGGAGGGAGGGAGGAAGGAGGGAAGGGGCTGGGTGGGTGATGGGCTTAGACTCTTGTTTGGAGAATTCCCTGTTGCTACCTCCTTCTCTGCTTCCTGCGGTGCAGCCTGAGCTAGGAGAGGAGAGGGCCCGGAAGGGCGGGAGAGGACACCTTTTTTTGCACTTATCACCTCGGAAAAGCGACCTTCAGGCCGAGCCAAGTTTGGGGGAAGTGCTTTCAGCCGTGACAGATTTGACTATAAATCTTGGGTATTAATGCGCGGGTTCCCAAGGCCTGTCACCCCGTATGCCTGCGTGACAAGCGCAAACAGTGCGGGGCTATCCGTCACCTGAGGGGTCCCCGCCTCCCTCCGGCTTTGCCTGAGCAGGGGCAGGGGGTGAAGGATAAGGAAAGGCGGGGAAGATCCGATCAGTCCAGGGGGCGGGATTGCACCCAATGGCCCTGGAGTGTGGCCCCAGCCTCGAGGGGCGTCTGCGTGGGAACTGGAAACATAGCGTGAGCCGCACTCAGCATCCAGGTCTGGGCTCCTGAAGCCTGGTGGTGGGGGGAGGAGCAGCTTGCCAGCCCAGGGCCACCTTCACACCCCTGTGTGACCTAGGCAGGGGGCCTGACCTCTCTGGGCCTCAGTTTCCATTCTACAAAATGAGAGCGGGGTTGCGATGATTTCTGAGGCCCTTTGCCCTTCTGGTTGTGAATGTTGCGCTCCCATCTCCACAGCAGCTTTCAAGCCTTCAGTGACTTGTTTGATGGGGGTGAGTATAGCTGTAATCACACAGACGTGCAGCGCACAGGTGGGGGGGGAGGGCCTATTGCATAGAGCACCAGCAGCGGTTTCCTTTCTCTCCTTCCCCCTGACACGTGAAGACACAGGATGCTGGTGCACATGGCTGGGTCTTCAATGCAGGGTTTACACGCACACACACATACACACACACAGGAGGATCAGCATCCTGTACTTTGCTCATCAAGCGGATGATTGGGGAGAATTTGAGACTTGTGTCTGGAAGGGTCTTTTGGCATCTCTAGCCCAACCTTCTCGTTGAATTAAATAAGGGATCCAGGGCCCAGAGAAGGGAAGTGATTGGCTCAAGGTCACGCAGCAGGCTACTGTGTGGGAGGCCAAAAAAGGGGGAAGACACGTCCTGGGCTTCCATTTGCTTCTTAAGGCTCTCTGGAGAGATGTGGGGCTAGAACAGCTACGTCAGGGCCAAACGGAAAACCACTGACCCGGCTGAAGAGATGGAGGTGGTATCAGGATGGGAACACTGGGCAGCCGCGGGAGGGTTTGTCTGTCTTTGCTGCTGCGTGAAAATTCCTACTTTTACTTTTTACTTCAATCATGAACTATATCACCCAGACGGAAGAGTATAATAAGCCTGCACATACAGGTTAAAGGAATATATAAAGTAAACCCTTGTGTGATCTGTGTCACCCAGGACCTTGCCAGGACCTTTGATGCACCCCTCCCGCCCCATGCCTGCTTGACCTGATCCCCCCTGCTCGGGACAGTGAGGGCATATCGTCCTCGCACAACTCCCCAGGGGCGAAGACGTCCCTCTCAAGGAGGCTGGGAAGGAGGGGTGGAGAGGAGCTCCTTTACTCTTGAACCTGAATGAGCTCCCAGAGCTTCCATTTTTGTACCTTGAGCTCTGTGCAGTCTTCTCCAGGGCAGACCCCTCCCGCATCTCCATCCTCTCGCCCAGGTCTCCCCTCCTGCTTCTCTTCACATTGCTTCTTGAGCTCTTCCTGGCTCCTCTTTGAACACTGTCTTCAGCCCACTCCTCTGCTGCCCCTACAACCCCTTCCCTGGTCCTCACCTCTCCCACGGCTTCACCCACCCCGTGTAAGTTCCAGCTTCATAAAGCACCTTCAGCCAAGCTCATCCCCGGAGGTCTAAACATGTGTGTCTGCCTGTCTCCTGGACCTTACCTGGCTTCTTCCTCAGGCACCTCAACACAGGGCTGAACGGTATCTCCCCCAAATACAGTTAGTGGCACCAGAGCTTTGTGTGTCAACCTTAAGCCTATTTGCAAAGTTGCTGAGTCATACCGTTTCTGCTTCTGAAATGTCTCAAGCTACCTGTTCCTTTCCTTTCTCACTGCTGGGCTCTTGTCATCTCTGCTTAGCCCAGGATGGGCAGATCTCTAACACTCATATCAGCTTCCTCTCATCCTGTGCCCATGCCAGACATCACTAGTTAATTGTACTTTTCCTCTTTTCAGTACTGCCCCAGGCAGCCACTACCAAGCTATCAGAATTGGGCATGTGAGATGAAAGCCATTTGCTATCCAGGGCCTAGTTTTCATCATAACCTCCTAGTCAGTCTCTGCCTTCAGTGTCTGCCTACAGGACTGCCAAGGGAACCTCTTTAAAAGTACAGATGGAGCCATGTTACTCTTTTGCTTGAAATCCTTCCATAGCTCCCCATTGCCAACAGGCTAAAATAAAAGCTTCTCAGCCCGGCATACAGGGCCCTTAGTGACCCAAGTGTATGTGAGAACATTTTTGTATTTTAACAAATGACATGACTGAGAAAGAAGGCCTTTTTATCTCTCCCTTTTATAAGAACAGAGAAGCTGGGCAGGCAGAAGGCTGGTTTCTCTGTCCTGTTGATTTTTATGTCTGTTACTACATGACCTAGGGTCTTTATGGCTTGGATTGGGGAAGGGAAGGGAACAACCATTTACTGAGTGCCCACTTCAAGGCAGGAACTTCCCTCTGTGTTTCCTCTTATAACCCTTAGAATGACCCTAAGAAGCAAGGGTGATTGTCCCGTTATATCGATGAGGCTCAGAGAGGTTAAGGGCCTTGCCCAGGGTCACACAGCAGGTAAGCAGGTAAAGGAGGCAGGATTCAAAGCAGGCGTAACTGTCTCTCAAACCCATATCCGTCTCTCTTCCCCTGTTCCCCTGGAGGAGAGGAGAAGGCAAGGTAGATGGTGTCGGGGTCTCCCCGTGTTCATTTCTTTCATCCTCTCTCAGGGAGCAGTTCTTCCAGCGTTCCCTGGGGAGACCCTGGGTGGAAGCCTTCAGAAGGTTTGTCTAAGGATTTGGGGGTATGTGGGCTGAGCTGACTCCCTTAGGGGCACAGGAGTGAGTGGGGAAGGGGATGCAGAGAGGGTGAGGCTGAGAGTGAGCTTGCCTCCCTGCAGAGGGCTATTTGTGAGGGAGCAGAGAAGATTTGGAGGGATCAGGTCAGATGCTCCTGAGTCAGGAAAGCTTCCCTGCTCCTGTCAATGCCAGAAATTCCACCATTAGGCAGTCACTCCTTTGGGTTTTAAACTTTTGATTCTTCAAAAGATAAAGTGCTTCTGGGAAGCATCACACTTTAAACAGGCTGTTGAGCTGTGATTCATTTGAGGGCCAGGTGCCAGGAAGTTAGAAGGTGGGGAGCCAGGTGAGGCTCAGGGCTGGGGGGACCAAGCCAGGGTGATGGCTGGGGATGTGAAAGACCTGCGGGTCTGGGAAGGGGTGCAGCGGGGTCGGGCACCAAGAGCACACGTTGCTGTGAGAGCCGTGCAAGAGGTCCGGGGAAGTGTGTGTGTGCATGCATGTGCACATATGTGTGCCTGTGTGTGTGCAGAAGTGTGTGGGTGTCCATGGGGGACCCAATATAGGGACTTGAAGAGCTGCTGGACAGAGGCAGGGCTAAGGTGCTGTACTTGTTAGCCTTATCTCAGGGGCTTAACACAATAAAGGTATCCTCGTGCACGGAAGACACAAGGTGGTTGACGCTGGGCATTGCCCTCCGTACAGCTGTTTGGTGATCCCACCTGCTTCCTCGTGGCTCCACTGCCATCTCAGCATGCAGCCCCTGCAGTCACCAGCACAGGGGGGAGAAAGCATGGAGAACTCGCCTGGGCTCCTCCATGCTCTGGCCCAGAAGGGACATGTGTCACTCCCTCTTACATCCCATTGGCCAGAATAAGTATCTGGCCCCACCCGAATAAAGGGCGCTGGGAGATGGGGGGTGCAGGGTGCATGAGGATATTGGGGAGCAGCAAATATGTGTCTGCTAGGGAAGGCCTGGCAGGCTGGGTGGATGTCCGGTCTGTAGGGCTCTTTCCCCGGGTTTCTGTACTGTCAGTGCTCTCTGGTCTTACCAGCCATCTATGTGGCCCTTTATTCCATAGGCACTTATGAGGCTCTCCTGTGTGCCAGGGTTTGTGCTGGGTGCTGGATGGGCAGTGGTGAGCTAGGCATGGACACTGCTCTCCTGGGCCTTACCATCTAGCAAGCAAAGACATGAGCTGAACCCCCTCACGACTGAGGGGGAGGAGTGCTGCAAGGGTGAGTGCAGGCTGCTCCGAAGGCCTGTTCTAGGCCAGGCACCAGGAATGCTCCTCTGAGGAAGCCACCCAGACCCAGGGGAGGCTGGAGGAGGGCCTCTCCGATGAGGAGAACAGCCTGAGCCAGGATGCCACGCGGGAGAGAGCTTTACATGTGTGGGATGGGCATCTGCACCCTAAAAGCCCTGGGAAGCCTCTGAGGGGGTTTATGAGGGACACTGAAGGGAGAGAAGGTTGGAGGACCCAGAATGAAGGCAGTCACCAGCTAGAAGGCAGCTGTGGTGGTCCCGGCTCTGATGGGGAGAAGGGGCTGAGTGGGGGCATTGGGGAGGTAGGCTTGACAGTGCTTGCTGATGAGCTGACCGTTGGGGCTGGTGGGTCGGGGAGATGTTGGAATCAAGGATGGCTTCCAGGTTCTGGCTTTTGGAGTAGACAGTGATGCCTTTTAGGGACCCTCAGAGTAAGACAGGGCTTCAGTTTTAGATCTGTTGACTTTGGGTGTCCAAGTGGATGTGGCAAGATGGTTTTGTGAAAATTCCCAGCCTGACAGCCCTGGAGGCTTGGGGTTGGGGAGGCCCTGGGGAGCCCCATCTCCCAGCCGAGGGGACTGGATTGAGTGGGCAGTGCCGAACTCAGAACGTGGTCCTATAGCAGGGGCTCCAGCGGGGTCCTGGGGCAGCCCCATCTCCTGGGCTGGAGGCCTGCCCTTGGCTCTGTTTGTGGGTGCAGTGGCTTCCCCATGTGTCTGCAGGGCCCCCAGCACAGTCTGAGGCATCCCTCAGAGCAGAACTTTGATAAACAGATCGATTATTAGGGAAAAATTACCTGCCCTCAGAGGCTATAGAGTGAAGAGGTGAGGCTTTAACTGGGGACTTACCCCAAACAGGTCAGCAGCAGGAGGCCAGCCTGCCCCCTCACGACTACCCCTGGCAGTCAGGAAATGGGCGAAAGGGGTGTGTGGGGGGCACAGAAGGCCCCACACGGCCCCAAGGAGGGGAACAGGGCTGGGAGCGTCTCTGAGCTCTCCCTAGATAAGCCAGTCAGGGCCCCCACCTGCCCGGGGCCAGTCCTGACCTGCCTTCACCCTCTGCTTTGGTGCGGTTCAGTGACTGGTGCAGTCAGTATCAGCCTCTCTCCAAACAATGGGCAGTTAGGGTCAGGGAGGAAAGCTAGAAACTGGAAGCTGGGAAATTGCTGGAGAGGGCCAAGGGGAGGGAAGGGGGGCGGGTGAAGAAGCTGCGTGTGGCTTCTTGGGTCCGTTTCTCCTCTGCCGTTCCACCCTGAGCCTGAGACCTAGGGGCTTCCTCTCCGTGCCCCACTTCCTGAGACACGTCTTGGGAGGCGGCTGTGGCGGGGACCTTTGGGTCCTCCCTGCGCTGGGCGGATGAGCTCCCTGGGGGCCAGCCCGCAGCAGGCCAGGGGAGGCAGTCCCGGGTGGGGAGGAGTTGGAGGCCCTGGGCCTGTGAGGCATCTGCAGTTTCAGGTCCGTTCAGTTGCTGAGGGGTTGGTGCCAGCAGCCAGGCCTGGCAGGAGAGCCGGGGCTTCCTGCCCTGCAAGGGGCGGGAGTCAGGCTGGAATGAGTCCTCTTTCCACCCACTCTCCCCAGAAAAGCAGGGGCAGTGCCAGGAGCTCAAGAGAGAGGAGGCCCTTTGCAGGGGGGACCAGGCCGTCCTGGCTGCCCCCATTCTGCCTGCCTCCCCCATACCCTCATCTCCAGCACTGGTGGCCTCCCAGCCCTGGGGGCCACTGCCAAAGCCCTTTCCCTTCTACCTCCTTTCTATTTCCTCTCTCCCTTCCCCTCACCCTCCTTTCCTTCCTTTTCTTACTTTCCCTTCCCTCTTTCTTCTCTCCTCTTGCATTTCTCTCTTTCCTCTAATATTGAACCTCCAAAATAGAGCTCCCCAACACGGAGGACCTCAGATCCCAGACCTCAGAGGCCTACCGCTCCTCACCCACCCTGTCCCCTGCCCTATGAGACAGACCCCTATCCCTGTCTCTCAGCCACGAGACTGCTTTGAAGTTGATGTCAGAAGTTTCTGGCCCCTGGGGGGACCTCCTCTGCTCTAGACTGTGGTGGACAGTTGTGGCCAGAGGGGCACAGACCCCACAGGCAAGGGCGTGGCTGCCTACCCCAGCCCTCACCGCAGGGGGACACCCAGTGCTCAGGGCCACAGGGCAGGGCAGCCGCTGACCGGCAGCTTGAGGGGTCAGGGGTGTCGTCTGTGCTGCTGGGCTGGTCATTTATTTCCGCTTTCTGTCCTGCTTACGACCAAAAGGACCCTGGTGGCTTAGCAGGAAAAGCCCAGTGC
>JAQZBX010044132.1:0-21453 GCA_029593785.1 Cabassous unicinctus
CTTGAATATGTTTTGATGTAAAACTCCTGAATTTTAACAAGCCTTCTCAACCCTTTCCTCTTTTGCATTTATTCTGTAAATAGAACTATGATTTGACCACAGTTTTGTTCTGGATTTCATTCATTTTTATCTATTGATTACTTTTCATTTATACTATTCCTGGCTTGAAAACCCCTCTTAGAGGATATATAGTGAAGAGATTTACTCTTTCCAAGCTCAGGCAACTCTGGCCCTTGAATAACCAAACCAAATGGATCCAATAAAGCCTAGAAGGTAGAGGTGACCAGGGTTGAATTTTAGGCAGTAAAGTCTAAAGGTAATTCAAAAATGTTTATTGTGCGCCAAATACGATTATAGGTGATAGGAGTAAAGCAATGAACAGCAGATAAAGTCCCTGCCCACATGGCACTTCCATTCTAGTAGAGACTTGACAATTAAAAAAACTAAATAAACAACAATAACCTATATACTTTAAATAGAAAAGTGCTATAAGAAAAGTAAGCACTATAAGTTAACAATGAATAATGAAGTTATGTGCTACTTTATGTAATATGGTCAGGGAAGGTTTCCCTAGAAGGGGACATTTGAGCAGGAATCTAAAGTGAGAGAGCAAGCTGTGCAGATACTTTGGGTAAAGAGATAAATGATCTAGGCAAAGAAAAGAATTGCTAATATTGGAATTATATGAGAGCTGGATATTTGGGGGGTGGGTACCTTCTAAATCAGTCATTAACATCAGCCTTTTCTTTCCTCCTCCCTCCCTCTTTCCCTCCCTCCCTCCCTCACTGCTCTCTTCCTCCCTTTCAACTTTCTTTCATTTTCTTTTTTCTTTTTTTCCAGAAAATCATTCCACACTCTCTGAACCATAAGAAGGTAGTTGGTGATAGAACGAGGACAGGGTTGGATCCAGAATTCTTGAGCCTTGGTATTTGTATTTACTAGCTGTGTGACCTCAAGTAAGTCATTTCACCTCAGATACCACATTTAACGTGTAATAATTGGGAGAGCATAATAAATGGCAACTGGTGTGTGTGTCAGGCACACCTTGCTGGGTACTTTATATCATCTATTCTTGAAGCAAGCCAGGAAGGTAAGAATTATCATCTCCACCTCAGAGACAAGTAGGTGCTCTATGAATGTTTCCTTTCCCTTCCTGCTTCCAGGCTCTGTGTGAAAGCCCTTTGTAAGGCACTAAAAGGTGGGCTATTATGCATGTTACCAAACAGGCCTTCTCAAACTACAGTGTGTGCCCCTGGGGGCATGAGGGCCCTGAATAGATATGAATGTTGTTTCTTGTGGTATAAATTTTACCCTACGATAAATATTTTTAAAATTCTTTAACTAAACATGTCTTATGGAGTAAAACGCAGATTTTACCTTTACAAGTTAAAAACAAAACTACAGAGAAATAGCTGTCTTAATTTCCTCATACATAAATGTGACTAAAATATGCTTATATTATTATCTAATAAGGTTATAGTAAGATGTTTCTTGTAGGAAACATGCCCAGCTGAGCATATAATAGGTGCTCAACGAACATCAGTTTTCTTCTTTCTTGTCTTTGGTAGGACTGGGACATTTGGCTGGGCTTATCTTCCAAGTGTTTCAAATGTGTTAACAATGTTCCACATAATAGTCTGAATTTACACTCAAACTCTACATGTGTAGGTGAAGTTTCTCCAGCCCTCTGAAGCTTGTAGAAAAAAATAATAATGCCAATTAATAGTAATAATTCAGAATTTACAAACATTGATTCTACTGATATGGGTATTCAAGCGCCCCTAAAAGTCACAGTCTGTGACATCTGAAGCTGCTCTGGAAGTCACTAATTACTAGTAATGTGGGACATCTTTTCATGTGTTTATTGGACATTTGAATAAGTTGCTTATAAATTCCTTTTGCTTGTTTTTCAAATGGGCTGTTTATCCTTTGCTTATTGATATGTGGGTCTCCAATAGTCTGAATATTAAATCTCTATTAGTTATATATTTTGCAGGTGTCTTCTCCCATTATTTGGCTTGAATTTTCACTTTATTTGCTATGTCTTTTTTTCATAAAGAAATTTAGAATTTGTATGTAATCAAATTTAACAGTTTTCTTTCCTAACTTGTGCTTTTTGTGCTTTGTGTAAGAAACCCTCCTCTTCCCAATGTAATAAGAGATATCCTATTTTTTTTTCAAATGGCATTACTGTTCATGTTAGGTCTTTAATACATCTTATGTTGTGAGATAAGGATCCAATATCATCATTTCCAGTATAGATTGCCAGTTATCCCAACACTTTATAGTTGGCCATCCCTTCCTTGTAATTTATGGCACTTTGTTAATATACCATGTTCTCAAATATATGCAGTTCTATTTCCACACACCCTATTGTTATTGAGTAGTCTATTTTTCCCTGTGCCACTGTCATGCTGCTTGACTTATAATACATTTAAATAAGTATTGATATCTAGTAGGGCTAGAGTTTCCTTAATAATCATCTTGAAATTTGGCTTGGGTATTTTGATCCTTATTCTTTATGTAAGTTTTAGGATCAACCTGATACATTTTATGGAAAGCCCTTTGAGATGATGCATGGTATTTATAGGTTAATTTGAGAAGAGTACCATCTTCATATTACAAATCTTCCCATATAAAATATGACATATATCTCTATCTATTTAGATCTTAATATTTTTCAATAAAGTTCTATAATTTTTCTCTGTAAAGGTTTTATATATTTTTTCTTAGACATTCTTAGGAACCTTGCAGTTTCATTATTAGAAATCATACTTTTTAATTCAAGTTTCTAATTGTGTCTTACTGAAATAAAGAAAGGCACTTTTCATATATTAATTTTATACACAGAAACTTTGCTGAATTATTAGTTCTAATATTTTGTGAATTATCTTGGATATTACACATAGACATAAATTATCTACAATGTGGGATTAATATCAAGATAGATAAATAGATCAACGGGAACAGAATTAAGAGGCCAAAAATAGGCCCGCACTCATATATGGAGAACTGATAAAGATGCAAAAGCAAGTCAATAGGGAAAGGATATTCTTTTAAACATATGTTCCTGGAAACATACTATGTCCATCTGCAAAGAAATGAAGTTTGACCCATACCTTACTCCACATGCAAAAATAACTTCAAATAGATGACATGCCTAAATGTAAAACCCAAAACTACAAGATTTTTAGAGGAAAACATAGGTGAAAATCTTTTTATCTGTGTTAGGCAAAGATTTCTCAGGTATGATACCAAAAGCACAATGTATAAGAAAACAAATTTATAAATTTGATTTCATCAAGTGTATAGATTTGCCAAAATTTATCAAATTGTATCTTTAAACAAATGTACTTTGTTGAACATCAGTTATGCCTTCTTAATCATTTTTTTTTTTTTTAAATAAAAGTGGATTTCTTCTCTTCTTTGAGATTTCAGAGGCAGATATAACCTCTGAAGAAATGCTTTCCGGGTAATAATGGCTGTTTCACTTGAGAAGTTCATATTTACATTTCACCTAAATCTCCTTTATTATACAGTAAATATTTTGCTGATTTTCCTTGTACAAAGATATTAATATCTCACCTTGCTTAGTATTTGAATGTGTAATTCATTTTTGATGGTATAATGTTATGTTTTGTATTTCTTATAGACTGATCCCAAAGCTGTGGGATGGAGAGTGAATATAAGGAAATCCTGTTATTAAAGGGCCTGGATAACATCACTGATGAGGAACTCCATAGATTTAAGTTCTTTCTTACAGATGTGTTGAAGATTTCCACAGGCAAGTTAGAGAATGCAAATCGGACTGAGGTAGCTAACTTGATGATTCAAAATGCTGGTGGTGTCGTCTCTGCTCTGGACAAGACCATTTGTATTTTCCAGAAGTTGAATTATATGCATGAGGCAAAAATTCTTCAGGAAGAGAAGGAGAAAGGTAATATTCTCACCTTCCCAGTCCATCTGTCTAGCTAATCCGGATATTTCATTTTATGACATTTGTGAAATAATGGCCCCCAGAGCACGTTATTGGAATTTACTTGCTAACTGGATGCATTTGCTCTTTTGCCCCCTTTATTAAGAATTGCTAGGAAGTGTTTGTTATTAATCTTACAAATCCATTCCAGTATGTTTGTCATCTCTTGCTCTAGCCATAGAGTTACCACTTACCATTTCATAACCTTTTACCTTGCCCTGTCTTTTCTTCCAGTCTACTCTGCAGTGGACATGGACAGAGGACCTCAGTGATAACTTCTCAGTACTCAAATCTTTTCTCAGATTGTCTCCTAATTCATAGGTTGTCTTTCCTTCTCTCTACTATAATCACTACTAACATAAATTTCCCAAAGCAAAGACTGTTTTCTATGTGATTAAGCAGATAAACAGATCGCTGAACTATCTCCAAATGCAGTACCTTCATTTGGTTTACTTTTCTGATTTTGTTCCCTAGAATAACTGATATACTTGGTATATCCTTGCTTTATGTGTGAATGATTAAAAAGGGTTAAAAAAGGAGCATTTCACGTGAACCAAGTATCACCTGAGTACTCTCCCAAATGATAGTTTCCAAATGCAAAACTTTCAGTATTTTAAGTTCAGCTCTAACAAAAAGCAAAAATCAACTGACAGCTTTTATATAGTATTTAGTATAAATGTGTGTGTGTACATACTACTTAGATAACATGACTTCTATCACATGATTTTGATGAAGATTAAATTAGACAATGTAAGTGATGATATAGGGCACACGCTTTTATACAGAAACAACTATTAGTAGTAACTAAAGCACATAGAAAAGGGACTGATGATGTCAGGCATTTTATTTTCCTGGAGTATTTGAAGTTAGGGAAAGTGTAGTTCTTAGAGATGGCCACAAGGTGACAGTAACTACACATAATTGCCCAAATAGCCAGCCCTGTCTAAGTGCAATTCTGGAACAAGAGACAGGAATCTAGGAGTGTTGACAAATATAGGCTGAAAATATTTAGGAATGTCTTTTATGTTTCTCCCCAGATCAATAATTCATTCTTCTTTCTGACCAGGAGAGCACCAACTTTCTCCTTATGTTACCTTCCCCCCATTTTGCTGTTCTAATAACCCTGGGGTATTATTATTCTGACCAGGTAAAATATCCAGTCTGAAACCAGGTTAGAAATTCTGGGATGAGTGGTAGCTCTGTAACCTATATAAGAAGTCAATTAAGTTCCTTTATAGCCATAAAATTCCATCCAAAGTCATTCTTAGGCCTACTTTGGATGTAGCAAATTCATTTATGCCCCATATTTCCCTGAACTATTATGGTAGGAAACTAGTTTTCTTTTTCTTTCCTGTAGATTTCATCTTTCATTCTTTATTGAACATTCTTTCTGCATAATCACTGTATGGCAGCACACAGAGTGCTATATGCTATTTTGCTCATCACCTCACCTCATGGTAGACATAGGAGAATTAGAGAAATCCTGAATGAAGGCAGAGTCAATAATCAGTAGACAGAAGAGAAATGAAAAAATACGAGGACCCCTCAGACTGCAACAAGGAAGCTGTGCGAGAATGTGACCAAAGTCTTTAAAAGTTCTGTAAGATTAAAATAGAAAGTTGAAAGTGATGAATGAATGATAAATCTATACCTGATTATTGAAAAAAATTGAGCTATATGGTGGGAAGATAAGCTCTTCTACAAATATTTCCTTGGTATCACTATGACACTGATTGATGTGGCAGAATGGTGGTACAGTGATTCCCTTGGCCTCCCTTGCTTCTGCCTTTTCTCATATATGGTCAACAAAGAGGAGAGACTTTCCCTGCATAGCTCTTGGAAACTCTGCTTCAGTAAATTAACTTACAATTTGGAGGTATTTAAACATCTTCCTAGAGCAGAGAGCTCTCTATAATATCCCTGACAGATAGTCAATCACTTTCTCCTCTTTTAAAGTCAGTGGCAGAGAACCCACTACTTCTTAAGACATCTCATTCTACTCTTAGAAATTTCAAATAATTAAATCATTCTTTCTTGTACTAAATTCAGAGTCATCACTGTGTTACTTCAGCCCAGACCTGTTCAAGTTCTATTAGGAACAACATCCAGTAATTTCTCACCCCCTTTTCTGCCTGATAGTACCTTAAATAATTGAACATGGCCTTCTTGATACATGGCCTTTTTCAAGTAAGGTTAGAAAGTTAGCTTTTCATGATGAAATATAACTTGGTCATACAGCTAAGGGACCTGAGCCAGATTATAGGGCTGCATTCTGGTAGCATTGGTGAAGAGCCAGTGTGTCATCCATTCATTCATTTATTTATCCATTTATTCATTTAGTAAATATCTGTTTGAATTTCTAGTAGGTACTGGAACATTTTTAGGTTCTGAGGATATAACAGTGAATTAAAAATAAATCCAGAAATCATAAAACTCTTAGAAGAAAACATGGAGGAAAACCTTAATGACCTTGTAGTTGGCAATAATTTCTTATATATGACACCAGAAACATGAGCAACAAAAGAATAGACTTCATCAAATTTAAAGAAAGTGAAGAGACAATCAAAAATAGGAAAAAAACAGTTACAAATCATATATTGGATAAGGCTTTAATAACCACGGTATATAACAAACTGCTACGACTCAACAGAAAAAGAAAACCCAATTTAAAAATGGGCAAATGACTTGAATAGATGTTTCTTCAAAGATATATAAACACATGAAAAGATACTCAACATTAGGAAAATGCAAATTAAAACCAAATGAGATACCACTTCAAACTCACTAGGAGAGCTATAATTTAAACAACAACAACAAAAACAGAAAATAACAAGTGCTGACAAGGACACAGAGAATCAGGAATCCTTGTACATTGTTGGTGAGAATGTAAAACGGTGGAGTCTCTGTAGAAAACAGTCTGGCAATTTCTCATATGGTTAAGTGTGGAATTACTGTATGACCTGGCAAATCCCACTTCTGGGTATATAACCAAAAGAATTGAAAGCAGGGACTTGAACTGATATCTGTACACCAATGTTCATAGCAGCATTATTCACAATTGCCCAAAGGTAGAAGAAACCAAGTGTCCATCAACAGATGAATGTATAAAAAATATAGAATACATACAATGAAATATTATCCAGCTGTAAAAAGGAATGATATTTTGATATACAACATGGATGAACCTTGAAGGCACCATGTTTAGTAGAATAGCCAGACACAAAAGGAAAAATATTATATGATTCCACTTATATGACATACCTGGAATATGAAAATTCATTGAGACAGAAAGTAGATTACAGGTTACCAGGAGTTGGGGTGAAGAGAAGGAAAAATGGGGAGTTACTGTTTAATTGATGCAGTTTCTGTTTAGGGTAATGAAAAGATTTCAATAATGGATAGCGGTGAAAATAGTGAGATATTGTGAATATAATTAATACCACTGAATTCACTTGAAAGTGGTTAAAATGGGAAATTTTATGTAGTACATGTGATGCCACAATAAAAAAATTTTTAAATCCAAAATTTTATAAAGCTTGTATTTTAATGCTAGAGGTAGATATTTTTCTTAGAAGCAAATGCGTGTATTAAACTGAGATAAGTGCTCTGACAAAAAGGATAATGGTCCTTTGAAAGCCTGTGTTAAGGGAATCTGACATAGCTCAGGTATTGGAGTTGAGGTTGGTGAGGAGATGCTTCCCAAGGAAGCAGCCCTTAAGCTAAGCTCTGAACAATGAATAGGAGTGAAAACTCTTGAGTCAGAGGGCACACCAGGTGTAAAGTTCCTGTGGCAAAAGGTGTTGACTTGCTTGAGGACTTGAAAGAAAACAAGCTGGCTGAGGTACAGAGAATAGCTAGAGGGTGATATAAGATGCTGTTGAGAGACAATGCAAGGCTTTATTGAACAAGATCAGAATTCTCTCTTTGTTTCAAGAGAAATCAGAAGCTTACAAAAGGCTTTAAGCAAGGGAGTCACACCAGATTTGCGTTTTGAAATGTTCACGCTGGATTCTGGGTAGAAGAAAAATATTAGGGGGCCAGTTTAGCTATTAGAGGAATCACTATTCCTGATTCAGGAAAAGAAAATGGCAGCTTTAATTAGGTTATAAATTTGAGAGGAGAAAGCATTACTGGAAATAAAAGTTAATGAGTACGTATTGTCAAGGAAGATGCTTTGATTTCATTCAGATAACTGAGGTGACCTGAGTGAAATATACATAGATACATACATGCACACACAAATACAAATAAATATACATATGTGTATATATGTGCATCTCTATGTATTACTTTTTATTAGAGTATATCACAAATAAAGTACACAAATCATAAGTATATAGCTCAATAAATTATTAAACAAGATATGTTTCACAACAATGCAAGGTTTTGGTAGTGAAGTGCTGTATGGGAGCCCTGCATGATGTTATGCATGTTTGTTTTGTAATTTCACAACTTTTACTATACACTTATTGTTTACATATGTGTATGTATGAATGATATATTCAATAATTTTTTAAGTAAAAAAAAGGATATATTCTATGGTACACTACCATCCTTGTCAATAAATGGAGTTTTATCAGCAGTTCTAAAGTTCCTTTTGTGCCCTTTTTAAGACTCATTTTCAAAGATATCCATTATCTTGAATTATAACACCAGAAATGCTTAGTTTTGCCTTCTTTGAACATAAAAGGAATTATACAATACGAACTCTTATGTGTTTGTCTTCCTTTTTTCAAACAATTGTTCATAAAATTTCATCCATGTGATTTGTAGCAAGTTTATTCATTTTATTGCTACATAATATTCCATTACATGAATATTTTATATTTATCCATTCTACTATTGATTTTTTGTAATCATTTGGGGCCACTATGATTAGTGCTGCTATGAACATTTATGTATATATTTTTCTCTTGGCTATATACTTATGAATGAAATTACTGGGTATTAAGGTAAGTACATATTGAACTTTAGTAAATAGTGCCAAACATTTTTCCAAACTGGCATACTGATTTGAGAATTCTTCTTACTCCACAGTTTTTCTCCAATTCAGATTCATTAAAAAAAAACAAAAACATTATCGATTCTTGAATATGAATTTAGTGTGCATTTTTCTGATGACTTTTGAGGTTGAGCACTGTTCATATGTTTATGCTTATTGGCCATTTGGATTTGTATATCTTATTTTGTAAATTGACTCTTCAAGTTTTTCCCACTTATCTGTCTTTTAAAATGTGTTTATAGGAGTTATTATATAGTCTATATACCAACACTTTGTTTTATATGCACATAAGGTATCAAAAAGTGAACACACCAGGGTATAATACTATCCCAATCAGTAAATGGGATTTTGTTTATTCTTCTTTCATTCTGTGGCTTGCTTTCTCACACTTTTAAGAGTTTTGTGTGTGTGTGTGTTTTATAGGTAGATGTTACGGTATGAGCTATAAAAAATGGCTATCACATCCTTGTATCATGATGTTGTAGACACTCACCAGGAGGTGGCGATTCTATTTCTTGGCCCCTTAATTCTAGGCTTGGCCATGTGACTTGCTTTGATCAATGTGGCATTAGTAAGCAAGATAAAAGAAGAGGCTTGAAAAGTACTTGCACGTTAGAGTTGGTCTCTTGTGCTATTATTATATTTTCTATATGTTATAAACTGTACATAAGACATCATCATTATTATGGTATTAAATTGTCAATATTTTATATTTTTCCACAGATTTGCCTTTTTGAATGCTCTTCATTCCTTCCTAAAGTTCTTATTTCTATATGGGATAATTTTTTTTCCAACTGAAAAATTCCCTTTATTATTTCTTGCAGTGAATTTCTGATTGTAATGAATTCTCCTAGATTTTGTCTGAGAACATTTATATTTTGCCTTCATTTTTGAAGGATATTTTTACTGGGTATTAAATTGTAGGTTGGCAATGTTTTTCTTTCAGTACTCTAAAGATGTCATTCCGTTGAATGTTTCTATTAAAAAGTTAGGTAGAGGTTTTATTGTGTCTTTTGAAAATAATGTCTTTTCTTTTTCCTCACTGCTTTTAAGATAGTCTTCATTTTTGTTTTTCAAAAATGAAAAACAAAAATGGCTATAATGTACATAGTTGTTGTTTTCTTTGTATATTTGCTGCTTATTGTTTACTAAGCTTCTGAAATCTGTGTTTTGATGCCTTTCATCAATGTTAGCAAATTCTCAATCATTATCTTCTCAAATATTGCTTCTGTGTTATTCTCCGCTCTTCTCTTTATGTAATTCCAATCACACACATTTACAACTGTTAAGCATGTTCTACATATTTCTTATGCTCTGTTCTGTTTTTCCATTCTATTTTTCTCTTTATGATTCTGTTTGTATAATTTCTATTGTCCTGTCTTGCAGTTCACTGATCCTGCCTTCTGCTATGTTCAGTCTTCTATTACACCGAGCCAATGAGTTATTAATAAAGTTATTGCATATTTATGTTTATAACATACATTCAATTCTGTGTTTATTAATGGAAATTCTATGTTGGAACAATCTATTTCTCCCACCATTTTGTGAATGAATTCCTTTATTTTCTTTAACATGCTAATCAAGCTTATTTTAAAGCCCATGTCCACTAATCCCAATATCTTTGTCATATGTGGGTTTACTTGCATTAACTGCTTTTACTTCTTGGTCATGGCTCTTTAGGAGCTTGGATCATCTTTTTTTCCTTTCTTTGTATTTTCACACTGTCTTTAACCAGTAGTTTTATAAATAAACTTTTCCCATCTTTTCTAGTTGCTTCTCTTGGCAGAGTTTGTTACTAATGAACAAGACCATTATTGTTAGATGCAAAATCTCTTCTTGTATCATATTCCCATACCTATCTGTCTCTAAAGGTTTAGCCTGCTGCCATAATAGGCTAGTACAACTGTAAGTGTGTATATGTGATTACAACCCTAAAGCAAGTTTTACTCAAGAGAATTTTATTTTGTTCCTGAGACCAAGTGATATTTAAATTTTCTTATCTGCCTATGAGCTTATCCTCTGGGTTAATAGTCTTTAAATTTTTTTGAATCAGTTGATAAGAAATATAAAAAGAAAAAAGAAACAAAGCTAGTGGAAAAGAGGAGTCAGCCTAAAATAAGCCCTGGTGCCTCTGCAGCCACCGGAAATGATGCCACGGGACAACATGCAGCACCAGAAGTCTCTCCTCATATTAAGGTAAGATGGGATAAGTCAAGTGGTCTTTAGTCTTTATTACAGAATCCTTCAGTCACTATCCCTGTCATTATCCACTTTGGGACCCTCTTTTCTTTATTTCACAGCATGAAAGTAAAGAAAGCAAGACTATAGGAAAAGTTGGCGTATCAGAAAGAAAAATCACTTCAGATTCATCAGATTAAACATCTATTGAGCGCCTCATCTCTTCCATGCTCTGGGCACTTTAACACATTGCCACAGGTTGAGAGAAAACTCTGAAATGGATAGTTATTTTCAGGAAGTGTATTGAAGATTGTTCTCAGGATTAATACCAGAAGAGTATTAAGGAAGCAGGAGAAGAGGGAGAATTTGAACTTCATGCAGTTGCAACAAAGGCCTCAACCCATCCCACAGGGAGTGTAGGAGCTGGGAATGCATTTCAGGATTGCCATGATTTGGATGAAGGGTGATGGCCTGTATACATCTGGGTGGCTCATCACAGAATCCACCACACACGTGAAATTCCATTTCCTGTGAAGCAGGTATCATATCATTTTATAGATGTGTTAACTTAGGGAAACTGATTATACATCACTTCCTTCTCTGTGTCTAAAGCAGCCACTTCCTACATGTTGGCAAATTTTCAAGGGCTTGGCCCAGAACCCTCTGAGTTGTCAGGTTGATTAGATTCAGGTATAAGTAGTGTGTTCCAGTCATATGTAATGAAAGTATGCATTATTTAGTCTGAAAGATCCAATTAAAGATACATGGTATCAAAGAGAAAAAACCTAAGTGAAGCTGACATTTTCTAGCATTAGTGCCAATAGACTCTGTTGCATTGTCCATCAGGAGTTCCACAGGGACAGTCATTTCCCACTCTCCAGTTCTCATTAGAGATTCCATTCAGAAATCCTGCACTTGACTTTATAAGCCTCGGTTTTGTTTTTGTTTTCCTATATTTCCATTTGACTCTAGACACTGGAAAAGTAGCATTGGCTTTTGTTATTGATGATAAAAGTAATATCTCTTGGCTCTTAATTTGGAAAACGGGGAAAAAGACAATAAAGTTACTTATAATCCTATCATTTAGAAAAAAAACATATTTGGTACAGTTAAATGTCTCACTTGTGTGTATGATTTATTTGTTTGTTTATCCAGTGAGAACTACATTGTATATTCTCTTTGGAACCTTACCTCTTTGTGAGTTAATTAAAACTTTGTCATATTATTTCTCTAAAGCATTTTTAACATTTGCGTAGTATTATAATATGTGACTATACCATAATTTATTTGACCAAATTCCTATTTTTAGATATTTAAATTATTTCAAGTTTTAAACAATTATAAATAACATGATTTAATTATTTTACATAAACCTTAGTGCATAACTCATTCTTTCTAGTGGTAAATTCATCGAAGTAGAATGGGTTCTCCTTTTCAATTCCCCCTTTAACATCTAAGAACTCTGAAATAGGTCTCCCCCTTCTTCACATTATAACTTCATCTGTACTTTTATTATGCACAGGGCCATTCCTATGAATTGGGGAGACTGGGCCAGGTCATTGAGTTCCTTCACATTTATACCAGAGTAAAATGAGTATTCAGACAGACATGAGTGGAAGAACAAGGACATTGTGTGCTCTAATGGAGTCAAGAGAAGAGAACAGGGGCATATTCACCATCTTTGCCTTAGCAATGTTTCAGGGATCTGATGGGCTCTTTACATATAAATATATCTTTGACCCTCTGGTTTATCCCACTCCCATGCCTCTAATTCAACTTCCTGAGTTACTATTTATTTTTACCATATGTCTGGAGTTCTTAAATATAGACATAGAATGAGTGCCCTGATTCCTAAGATCTATTAAATAGCTATAAAACAATGAAGATATAAAAGTTTACCTCATGATTCCATATTTCACCCATTGCCCCCAGTTTTCTGCCTTGTACTTCAGAGCATGTAAGACAATCTGCGGGAAAACAGTGGTTAATGTGAAGGGCTGTGTTCTTTCTTCCTTCCTTCCTTCCTAATGAAGGGAGTAAGTAGAGTTTATCAGGGACCAGTATTGTTGGTCTTACTCTATCTTACTCTGACTCAGCATATAACTCTAAGAACAGCTATTAGAAAGAGTGAGTAACAGCTGTTCTGTCTTCAATATTTAAGAGAATGCAAAGCACTAAATAATAATAGGGGCTAATATTTATCATGTAGTTTTGTGTACCAGATGCATTTATGATAAGGAAAAGGAAACTTTGAGAAGATAAGTTTCTTAACTTATAACTTGAGAAGATAATTGGTTCCAGGTGACAAAGTAGATGGGCATGCAAAGATTCAGACTCGGGCAGTCTGGTCAATATGTGCTCTCAAATACCACCCTATGTTGACTCTTCTGAACACAAGACTTAATATCTTGTCCCTGCATTCTTTTTTCTGTCTAGATAATTCATCTTTGCCTAACTCTTCTGTATCTCTTCCTTTGATTCCACCTATCATAACTGGCTTCCTGAGGTCTAACATTGTGAGTGAAGTAAGGTTCCCTCAATAGTACCTTCTTTACTCACAGTTTATGTGTTCTTGTTGTTGTTTTTTTCTTCATTCTAAGCAGAAGCAGATGGTGACCCAGCAGGAATCTCTCAGAGAAGAAGGGTTGCAGAAAGACCGTTTAACAGTCACGGTGCTAAAAGCAATGAAGCCATTTGAATTTGAGACCCAAGAAGGGAAACAAGAGATGTTTCATGCTACAGTGGCTACTGAGAGTGATTTCTTTTTAGTAAAAGTTTTCAATACAAGGCTAAAAGACAAATTCACCCCAAAGAAAATAATTATAATATCCAAATATTATTGGCATAATGGGTTCCTGGAAGTACACAATACCTCTCTTGTATTTGATGCTAAATCTGACCAAAAGATGAGTATTCCTACTCACATTACCAGAAAAGCTGGTGAAACCCCAAAGATAAATAATCTTCAAACTCAGCCCCTTGGAACAATTGTGAATGGGGTCTATGTAGTCCAAAAGGTAAGTTCCCATACATGATTTTGTATTGATTAGTAAGAATAACTTATTCTCTACTCTGATCATGAAGGAACTTTAGAAATTATTTATTTCAATGTATTTATATATAGAAAAACCTAGAACAAATAAACCCAAGAAAGGCAAAGTGCAGCAGACTTTATGTCTCCAAACTCAAATACATTAAGAGTGTTTTTATTCTCAAGAAGCCATCACATTCCTGCTTCAATATCTTTTTATCCTTATAGCCTCTGAAAAAGAGATTACTTCATACAAAAATGATGTTTGCCATCTGGTTTATTTTTGTACTTTATACATAAGATCTTTTTTTCATATGGCTGTTACTGTGAATGAAAAATAACTCTCTTTGGGTAATAAGTAATAAGCCATTATTAATTGACCTGGAAGACCTATAAGTAGGGCAGGATTAAAGAACTGTGATTAAATGAAAAAAGGAGAAGAAAGAGTTCATATGAGGAGACTTATTAAAAGTGAGCAATAATAAAGGAAATCTTTCCTTGATTCCTTATTCTTTACTAGGTCTTGCATCTTTACTCTCATGTCTCATGAATTTGTTACTTTAAATGACTCTCATCCAATCCAAGTGCCTTTTTCCCCTGACTACCTTGGCTACTGGCCCTGGAGAAGCCTCAGCTTCTCCATCCACCAGTTGTAGCCTACCTGGATCATCCTGACCTCCTGAAGAAAAAGAGTCTGGGACAGGAAAGTGGTACTCAGGAGGCAACATGCTCTAAGAAGACATATCTGCCTCCTCTATCTGCATTTGCTAATATGTATTAGGTATATACATGTCAGTTTGAAAGCTGAATTTTTTTTCCTTGTGTTTTTTTTTCTTCTGGAGGCTGCTGCTTCTGACATCTGATTGATGTAGCAGTCATCAATCAGATTACCAGAGGTTGTGTGTTGATTTTCTTTTGCAGAAAACAGAAGGAAAGAATCGTATATTATTTGAGATTATTGACAACACTGGTAGTATGGAAGTACTGGCGCTTGAACGATGTGCCAGAGTCGACTGTGAAGAGCAGGATAAACTTCGACTTACTTGCTTCGAGCTGTCAAAGAGTGGGAAAAAGCTGCAGCTGAAATCTGGAGTTCACAGTTTCATTAAGGTGGGAACTGCACGGAAGAAAGGTCAGCTCTCCAAAGGGATGATATTTTGCTCTCAGAAAGCTGGACAGGTGCTGTTTAACCAGCCATGGTGTGGAAGACTCTGATACTTAGAATACTTGCATCTCACAGAACTGAGGAACCTCCTCTTTAGGAAATTGACATCCTAGAGATGTAGTTGAGAGGATATGGTCTTCAAAAGTAATCTCTGACACTCATATAGCTCCACAAAGAGTTCCTTGGTCACACTGATAATCCAGTGTAGACAGCTTGTTCAAAGATGAACAAATCATCCTGACATATGTATACAAAAGTAGACACAGGCCATACACACCTTGAGAAGTCATTTTTAAGAGCCAGTCCAGCCATCCTTGCCTCTGCGAGAGTCCAGGGTGATCAAGTTCAGTATAAATGCCTACTGCTGCCATATCACCCCACCCTCACACCTATCCTGCTGCCATTTTGTCCTTTCCCCCATATATCTGCATCATTTGAACCAATCTTTGTGTATGTTTGTAAGAGTGGGAATGAAGGCTTGAGGCATCTCTGTATGTAGCCTTGTTGAGTAAGAATATATATATCTGGCCAGATATTAACTTCAGGAGAGTGATCCAAGAGTGAAAAATGTCATAGGTGGGAGGAAGGAAAGAATTTAATGAGAAGAGGAAAAGGAGGACAGAGTCAGTGCTAGCAGGGAAGAAGTACTAATCAGTTACATCTCTGACGGTATATTTTTTCCTCCATCCAGGTTATTAAGTCCAAAAAGTGAAATGAAAAAGACCAATCAGGTCAAATGGTCTAAATAGCATTTAATTGAAGAATACCTGATACAGACAACTTCAGCTATATTGTGAGCCACCTGAGGACAGCAATTCACAGGCTTCCCACAAAATTTGCCAGAATAAGATAGCTCTTGAGAAAAAATGCCAAAATACCAACCATTTACCATAATAAAAATTTATTTCTCATTCATTAGAGCCTCATAGTTTGGTTTAGTTCATGGTAAGAGTAGCCATCTTGCTCTAAGTAGATATTCGGGAATATTATTGTTATTTAATAAAGATATGAATAAAGTGATTAATGAAAAAGTCTCCTATATGTACTTGTACAAGCCAAAATAAGCTAAAGATGTAAATAACCAAATTCACAGGAGAGCAAATATGAAATGCTGATAAACATGAAAAGATTGTCAATGTCACTAATAATCAGAGAAACACAAACAAACAATAAGATTCTGGCTTCCACTTAGGAAGTAGAAAGCTGCAGAGTCTCACTCTTAACCTTAAAACAACAAAATAAAGCCAGATAAATCTGCAAAGTTGCTTTTTTCTAACTTATCAGACAGCTGAGGATGCAAGGCAACCATCTAATCCAAAATCTTAAGAAAATACAGACATTTCCAAGGAAAGAAGACCTGTAAGTCCTTGCTTACCTGGAGGCAGGTGGTGGATACATGATACTAAACAGGATAGAAGAATTCAGCTAAAAGTTTTAATGAATTACTAGAGGTTGGGATTGGGTGAACAGAGGGCATACAACCACTGGGAACCTCAACCATAAGCAGAATTTGTACCTGTTTGAAGACTGTTCTCAATGAACCTCACCAGATGGTCATGACAAAGATTACGGGTACGTTTGGGGGAAGGAAAGAGCATCCACTGTGAAAAAGGAATGAAACTCTGCCTGAATCCTCCCCTTCAGAATCAAAGGTTTAAAGCTCTGGGGAGATGGCAGCAAACGCTCAGCTTTAGGGCACAGGTGAAGACCCATTACCACAAAGAGCAGTAAATAGAAAAGTTTTTCTGTCTCTGGGAAGAGGGCAGAATTTTCTTGGGGAACAGAATTTTAAAGGTGTCTTACAGCTGAAGGGAGGGCAGAATTTCAGCAAAAGGCCCACCCACAAGACCAAAGAGCACAGTGCCTGCCCAAACCAGGCAGAACCAAAATAATGGAGAACTCATCTGCACTCTTCTCCCCGCTGCTTCTTACCACCATGCTAAACAAATATCAAATAACAAGTCACAACAGTTTACTGCCAGGAAAGAGTAAAAAAACATGTAAAGAAGTATTGTCTTAGGTCCAAGTGTAAAGGGAAGACTTACAAAAAATAGTGCAGAAGACAATGGGACATAAACACAATGTAGAATTAAAGGAATTTTAAGCCTGTAGTGCACTGAGGAAATGTAAGCATAACAACAACAAATCACAAACTCAGCTCTATTCTTGAACAGATTGACTCAACTACTCAATAGAGTCATTGCAAAAGACCATCCATGCTCATTTACAGGCATAAATACTAAGTACCTCTACTGTCCTAGATGGCTTTCAACAAAAATTTTGAAGCACGCAAAGAAACACATACAATGTTAAGAGACAAATAATGAAAAGAACCAAAGTCAGATAAGATACATATGTTTGAACTAATTGAAAGGAATTTAAAATAGATAGACAGCATGCATAATTGGATGGACAATTTCAGTAAAGAAATGGAAACTCTGAAAAAAATCAAAATAAAACACTAAAAATATAAAAAAAACTTACTGAGATGAGGAATGTCTTCAACAGGATCTCAGGAATTGACACAGCAAAGGAAAGAACCAAGGGACTTAAAGATAGATCAATAAAAATTACCCAAAATAAAACACAAAGCAAAAAGTGGAAAGGAAAAAGAGAAAGAAAAACAAAACAAAACAAAAAAAAACAAATCCGAGCATCCAAGAGAACTGGGACAATTTCAAGTGGTTTAAAGTATGTAGTCCCAAAAGGAGAAGAGAAAGAAAATGTAGCATAATATTTAAAGGGATAAAGGCTGAGAATTTTCAAAACTAATGATGGACACCAAATCACAGGTCCAAGAATTTCAGAGAACATTAAGCAGATTTAATGACAATGATAATGATAATAATAAAACACACAGGTACATATCTAAGCATGTCATATTAAAAGTACTAAAGAAACAAAGACAAGCAAAAATTTTGAAGGAAGCCAGAGAAAGAGATACACTAAATACACAGGTACAAATATAAGAGTTACAGCAGACTTCCTGTCAGAAACAATGTAAGTCAGAAGACTATGGACTGTCATCTTTAAAGTTATGTAAGAAAATAAAATCAGCCAAACCAGAATTCTTTACGATGTAAAAATATTCAAAACACCCAGCAACCTATACTAAGAGAAATCTTAAAGGAAGTTCTTTAAGTTAAGGAATTCAAAACCACAAAGAAACTTGGATCTACACAAAGAAAAGTGTACACTGAAAAATGGCATAAATGAAGGCAATAGAAAATTATTGTTTTTTTCTTATTTCTAAGTGCTCTAAAAGTTAATTGATGGTCAAAAAGCACAAGTTGGCAAACCACTTCTGTAAAGAACAAGTATATATTTTAGGCTGTGTGGGTCATATGTTCTCTGTTACAGCTACATAGCTCTGCTGATGGCTGCAAAAGCAGCCAGTGACAATGCATAAACAAGTGAACATGTCTGTGTTCCAATAAATGTTATTTATAGACATTGAAATTTGAATATTATATAATTTTTATCTGTCATGAGATATTCTTTTGCTATTTTCTCCAATCATCAAATATATTTTATATGTTAAATATAAAAAAATTCTTAGCATGTGGGCTGTACAAAAACATATGTCAAGTTATAGAAAAGCAAGAAATGGACTGAACTTGGCATTTGAGCCATAGTTTTGTGTGTGTGTATGATTCTTTACAAATATTTAACACAAATTTTAAAAGTATTTCAAAACATCTTTACTTCAGGATAAGCAGAATGTAATGTTACCCAGAGAATGTTGTGCTACCAATCGTTGTTGTTACCTTACATAAGCCATTTCACCTTTTTATTTTTTACTTATTTTTATTTTTTTAACTTTTTTAAAAGATACTTAGATTACATAAATGTTACACAAAAAATACGGGGATTCCTATATGCCCCACTCCCCACACCTTCCACACCTTCCCACAAACATCCTTCATTAGTGTGGCACATTCATTGCAATTGATAAATGCATCCTGGGGCTTTGCCATTAAGCATGGACCATAGTTCACATTCTCTCCCACACAGTTCTGCAAGTTATGTGATGATATAAAATGGCCTATATCTGTCGTTGCAGTGTCATTCAGGACGATTCCCAAGTCCTGAAAAATCCTCCGTATTACAACTGTTTTTCTCTCTCCCTGCCCCCAGAGGCTCCAGTGGCCACTGGCTCCATATCAAAGTTGTAATTTCTTCCATTGCTAGAATCACAATATGTCTATAGTAGAATATCAGTAAGTCCACTCTAGTCCATAGTTCTTTCCCCAATCCTGAGGATTCTGGGATGGTGATGTCCACTCCACCTCTAATTGAGAGGGGGCTTATATCCCATTGGGAAGATGGATGGACTATCTTGCTTGCAGTTTCAGACTCTCTCTGTTTCTTTGGATGCTCATTGTCCATCATCATCTCCTTGTTAGTTATCCTGGATGAGTCCAATGAGCTGTAGAGTAAGTGTTGCAACTCCACTGAGGTTCTGGGTCCAGCTGGCACATGGACAGCCCAAAGACTCGGATCTCTTGAATGAACACCTACAAACTCCAAACTTCCAAAGTACTCCTATACTTCTATTTAAGTATAAGTTTAAATAGAAGGGACAGATGAGCCATGGGTAGGGAAGACATAAATGAGTCCAACTCTGTCACTCTCAAGAGCACAAACTCCAAAGTAGAGCTCACTGGCAAGGCACCAAACTCCAGAGCTATCTACCCTGAGCATAGGACCTGGGTGTCTCCAGAGACCTCAGGAGCCCCACTATTTGGGGTAATATCCACTTTGGCAGTCTATGAGATCCTGCTGAGATGTGCATAAGCATTACATCTGAAATAATCTCCCCACTCACTTTGAAGTCTCTTAGCCATATAAACTCATTTGTCTTTACCTTTTCCCCCTTTTATTCGAGGTCTTTTTCCAGTTGCATTGTTAATTGGTGCTTGGTAGTAATCCCTTGGTGCCAGGGAGGTTTATCCCCGAGAGTCATGCCCCACAGTGGGGGGAAGGTAATGCATTTATATGCTGAGCTTGGGTTGGAGGCCACATTTGAGCAACAAGGAAGCTCTCAAGAGGCAACTCTTAGGCACCCCACAACAATAGGTTAAGTTTCATTTTTGAGAGCAAAGGCTCATAAGCATAGTCGTTAATATCGAGAGCCCATCAATGGATCATCCTTCTTCGCCAGTCATTGCCCCTGCACTTGGGGAACTGTTGCTGTTCCATTAGAGAATGTGGCAGAGTTCTCCAGGATGGGAATTCAATATTCTCTTGGTTATTGTGTGAGTCTCCACCCACTGTGACAATGTCCCGTGAACATTTGAACATTTATATACCTTATATGTATGCCCAGGTGAACTTCCTCCAATGTATCCCCCATCACTGACACCCCACGTCAATGATCCTCCCCTGCCCCAGTTGTAATCCTTCTGTGATCCAAAGCTTCTTCATAAATAAAGCCATTAAAATAGCCAAATACAATTAATAGGAAAATGAAATAATAATGATAAGTTTAAGTATAAGAAATAAAAATTTTAAAAAACTAAAAATAAAATAAAAGTAAAAGATTGGGATATTAAAAAGTAATGAAAAATATTTAAAAAATTTTTTTTGACATTTTGCCTTTCATCACTGTAATATCTGGTGTCCTGTCTGTACAGTGGCATTTTCTTCCATTTATTCCCCAGTGTCTTACTATTTTTCATTTTGTTTTCAAAGAAGTTTTAGGTCACAGTAAAGTTACATACAAAATACAGGGTACTCTCATATACCCAACATCCTCCCCTTTTCCTCCTTCTCTTATTAATACCTTTTTATATGTGGTATTGTTATACATATATATACATATATATTATAACTGATACACAAATAGTGAAACATAGCTACTAACCATGGTCAATAGTTTACATTATGGTTTACATTTTAGACCGTACACTTTTATAAATTTTGATGATATTAACATGGCCTGTGTCCATCATTGTAAGATCATGTAGAACACTTCCATTGCCCACTAAATACCCCCTGTTCAATCTATTCTATTCCTCTCTCCCCCTTCCCTTAGGGCCCAGGGAAACCCCCTGACTTCACTCCTTGCATGACAAGATTCACAGTTACATGCAACAACA
>JAQZBX010044133.1:0-21450 GCA_029593785.1 Cabassous unicinctus
ACTGAATTGCAGAGTTGACACTGCATTATTTTAAATGTCCACTTTTCCACAAAATATTACAACACATGCAAAAACACCCAGGAAAGTATGGCCAATAGACAGAGAAAAAAGCAGTCAATAAAATAAAATATGTCCATGAGAAAACACAGACATTGGATTTGTTGGACAAAGAGTTTATATCAGCTATTGTCAATATGTTCAAAGAACTAAAGAAGGCCATATCTAAAGAAGTAAAGGAAAGTTTGATAATGTTAGAGAACATCTATAAAGAAGAAGAAATTATTTTAAAATATAGAAATTCTGGAGTTGAAAATAAAAGTCTGAATTAAAAATTACTTATGGGTATCAACAGAAGACTTGAGCTGGCAAATGAAAGAATAAGTAAACTTGAAAATAGATGAATTGAAATTATCCAGTCTGAGAATGACAAGAAAAATTAATGAAGAAAACTAAACAGAGCCTCTGAAACCTGTGAGATACCATCAAGTGTACCAAGATATGCATAATGAGAGAGGTCTCAGGAAGATAAAGAGGAGAGAAAGGAGAAGAAATAATACTTAAATGACCAGAAACTTCCCAAATTTGATGAAAAACATTAATCTACATAACCAAGCTTATACTCCAATAGAAAAACTCAGAGATCTACACCTTGGGACATCATAATCAAATTCTCAAAAGTCAAAGACAAAAAGATAATCTTTATACTTGCAAGAGAGAAGCAACTCATCACATAAAAGGGATCTTGTTTAAGATTAACAGTGATTTGTAATCAGAAAACATGAAAGCCAGAAAGCTGTGGGATTACATATTAAAAGTACTGAATGAAAATGACTGTCAAATAAAACACTATATAAAGCAAAAATATCCAACAAGAATAAAGGAACATTTAAGACATTCCCAGAAAAACAAAAACAAAGAATTCATAGCTCACAAATCTTTCCTATAAAAAAAAAATACTGTGGACAGTTCTTAAGACAGAAATCAAACAAAACAAGACACCAAAATAAAGAGCAACAGTAAACATAAATGCAAAGATAAATATAAAAGATGATATGAGTTTTTCTGTTAGCAACTCTTTTCCTATCTGATTTATAAGATTGCTGTATTAAGCACTAATTATAATACTATGTTGGTGGGTATAGTGGCTTGTACCTATGTACTCCAGAAAAACAGGTTCTTAATCTTAATCCATTCCTGTGGATGTGAACCCATTGTAAATAGGACCTTGTGATGAGGTGTAGCCCAACTGAATCAGTATGAGTATTAACAGTATTTCACAGAATGAAATTCAGACACACAGAAAAAAAGCCATGGGAGCAAACAGAAGTCAACGGAACTCCAGAGAAGCCAGAAGAGGCCACCGTGTGCATTGCTATGTGACAGAAAAACCAAGGACCAAGGATCACTGTCAGCCAGTCCCAGATACCAGTTGTCTTGGGGAAAGCACTGCCTTAATGATGACTTGATTTTCAACTTCTAGCCTCAAAACCATGAGCCAATAAATTCCCATTGTTTAAGCCATCACATTGCATGGTATATGTTTTATCATAAAGGAAACTAAACAATGGGCTTAAAATATATGAAACTATTACATATAATTTGTATGACACAAACAGAAGAAAGGAGGGGGTGGGATACAGTTAAGTAGGAGACAAGCTTTTATATAGTATTGAAAATAAGTTGATATTAATCTATGGCAGTTTGATCTTATTTATGAATTCCAAAAAAAGGTATTGATTATGTTTGTAAACTAGTCTGTTCCTCTTGGCGTGATACCCTTTAATTGATTTAAATTCAAAGGCTTTATGTTTACTTGATTAAATCAAGATCAGGGCTTTGATTTGACCACATCATTAGAGTGACTCTCACTCAATAGAGAGAGCTCCATTGATGCAGCAGAGGAGAGAACTTGATCCTGGGGCTCAAGAGAGATGAGCCATTCACCTCTAAGTTTGCAGGTGAAGAGACCAGAGCCCTGAACAGCTAAGAAGGCCCAGAAAAAAAACAAGCCCTCCAGCCTACAGCTGAAATTGGAAGAAGCTGGGTCCATGGAGCCTTAAGAGAGAGAGGAAGGCTGAACACTTGCAGATGTCACCTGCCATTTTCCTTCAACATGTGGCAACAGAGTTTGGTGAAGAAGTAACCTTGAGTTGTTCTCTTTAGAGCCTTGTACCTGTACATTTTTACCCCAAATGAATATCCTTTATAAAACCCAACAGATTTCTGGTACTTTGCATCAGTACCCCTTTGGCTGACTAATATATAACCAGAACTAGATTTTAAATGTAACTAACAGGGACACCAAGAAAAAAATAACTCACAAATATATAGTAAAAGAAAAAAGAAGATAATTAAAAGGGTATACTAGAGAAATGTAACAAAAAATAAAGAATAGAAGAAAAGAGGAAAATGCATATGACATACAGAAAACAAATAGCAAATAGTAAACATAAATTCTACATTACCAGTAATTTCGTTAAATGTAAATGAATAAAACTCTCCAATGAAAGGCAGATATTGTTGGATTAGCTGTAAAAATACAATCCAACTATATGTTGTCTAAAAGAGACACACTTTAGAAGCAAAGTCAGAAATAGATTTAAAATAAAGATATAAAAATATACACCAGCTTCCAGTTTCTAGTCAGGCATTTAAAGAGCTTGCAAGTCACACTGTCCAGACAACCAAAAGAAAAAGCTGAAAAATGAAAAAATGAAAATCATTTTTTCACTTCTTACATCCATTAGTGAATTAAGATCACAGGGCAAACCATTATTCTGATCACTGGAAAGATAGGCAGATAATATGACTCAAAGTTTATATGGCACAGAAACCTCTGCTGGACCCAGTATTTGGTAGGAATAATTAAAGAGTAATTGATTAAAGCTTAAGAATGAACATAAGCTACCTTTAACTATAAATATTTCTGGAGGACCACCTTACGGGGGTTGCTACGCTTTCATTAATTTTACCTTCAGGACCAGATGCCCACTGTGAAGACAGGAGAAAAATCACATTGTCATGAAAATCAAAAGACAACCTACAAAATGGGAGAAAATAGTTGGATATAATATATAAAGTTTTCATATAGAGAATATATAAAGAATGGCTATAACTCAATAAAAATAGACAGACAACCCAATCAAAAAAAAAAATGACAAAGAAGTTGAACAAACATTTCCTCAAAGAAGATAACAAATGGTGAAAAGGAACATGAGGAGATGCTCAACATCATTAGTAATCAGGGACATGCAAATCAAAACTACAATGAGATACCACTTCATACACATTAGGATGACTAATTAAAATAACAGGTGTTAATGAGGATCTAGAGAAATTAGAACTCATACATTGTTGGTAGGTGTGATGCTTAGGCTAATGTGTTGACTTGGCCAGGCAATTGTGCACAGTTGTTTGGTCAAGCAAGCACTGGGCTAATTGTAATACAAGGATATTTATGGGTTGTAGTCATCAGTGAGTTTACTGCATAGATGGCTGATTACATCAACAATCAACCAGAGAGATTGCTTTCAGCAATGAGTGATGTGCTATCCAATCAGTTGAATGCATTAAAAGGGGAAGTGATTTCAACACTCAGAGAGAATTTCCCAGCTCATCTTTGAATAGCCAATGTCTCCCAGAAACTCAACAAGGACCTTCACAGGACTTTGAATGGAAGCCCTGGTTTGCAGACTGCCTGCGGAACCTGGACTTGTGCATCCCCACAACCACTTGAGAGGATCTTATAAAAGCTCATACTATTTACAGATATCTCCTGTTAATTATGTTCCCCAGAGAACCCTAATACAGTAGGATTGTAAAATTGTGCAACTAATATGGAAAACAGTTTGGCAATTCCTCAAAATGTTAAACATGGAATTACTATGTAAGCTGGCAATAAAACATATAGGTATATACCCCCCAAATGAAAACATAATCTCAAACAGATACTTGTACACCAATGTTCATAGCAGCTTCTTTCACAATAGCCAAAAGGTAGAATCAACCCAAATGTCCATCAATAAATGAATGGATAAACATGTGGTATACACATGTAATAGAATATTACTCAATCATAAAAAGAAATGAAATTCTGATACATGCTACAACATGGATGAAACCTGAAATCATTATGTTGAGTGAAAAGAGTGAGACACAAAAGGATGAATATTGTGTGATTCCAATTAAATGACATATCTAGAATAAGAAAATGCATAAGAACAGAAAGTAGATTTGGAGATTACCAGGGGCTAGGACAGGGGATACAGGGAGTTATTGCTAAATATATACAGAGTTTCTGTTTGGAGCTATGAAAAATTCTTGGTAATGAATGGTGGTAATGGTAGCACAAAATTGTCAATGTGATAAAGAACACCAATGTATGTAGTTTAAAATGGTTAAAATGGGAAATTTTATGTCATTTATATGTATATGTGTGTGTATAAAACTACAATAAAAGTATAGTAAATAAATACAACAAAGGTTTTAAAATGAAACACTAGAAAACATCTATTTAACACAAAACAAGACTATAAAGAAGGAACAAAAAAGATATGAGACATATAGAAAAAAAGGAAGGGTAAATATAAACATATCAATAATTACATTAAACGTGAATGGATAAAACTCTCCATTAAAAGGCACGTGTTGGCAAAATGGGTAACAAAAACTATGATCCAGTTATGTGCTGTTGACAAGAAACACACTTTAGATTCAAATAGCAACTATAAGAGAGCTGGACTGGCTCTGCTATTGAGAAACAAAACAGCAATCAGACAAAAAATATTACTAGAGATAAAGAGTGATATTTTATTATTATGAAAGAGTCATTTATCAGGAATATATAACAATTATAAACATATATGCATCCCACAACAGAACCCAAAAATTCATAAAGAAAAAACTGAGAGAATCAAAAGGAGAAATAGACAATTCAGCAAAAATTGTTGGAGACTTCTATAGCCGACTCTCAAAATTGTGTAGAATTAGAAGAGAAATTTTTAAAATATACAAAACACTTGAACATTATCAATCAAATTGATCTTGAGAATCAAAATTGCTCTTGAGAATAAAATTCTTTTTAAGCACCAATGGGACATTATCAATATTAGACCATAAAACAGGCCATTAGTGAAGTCTCATTGTGAGTCTGGACTTAGAAGCAAGTAAACTGTAATCATTAGCAATCAACTGTAGTAAATAACCTGAGGCTCTTAAAATGTTGGTCAGAAATAGAGACACCTAAAGAGATGTCAAACAACTCCAATACAAGTGCCGGGGTCATCAGCAAAAGCACAACTCACACAGGCTCTGCAGGAAGGATGTTTTACTCATACAGAAAAGAGACAGAGAAAGGCCAGCTTCAGTAGTGGGTGTCAGTTCCCGAAAGCCAGCAGGTCCCAATCCATGGCCAATGCAGGGAGGTATTCTACAACGATACCCCTCTCTTGTGTTTGTGTGCTGAAGTAGTGGAGGAACCCTGCTCAGTCCCCACCAGGGATAGATATACAACCAGGGTGTGAAATGAATATTGTAAAACATGCCCCCCAGAATCAGACTGTCTTCAGTGAATGTTTACATATGCTCCGGGCAATAGGGGAAGGAATATTCTGGCTGTCCCCTTATCTACTAGGGGATTGTGTTTTATCCCACCAAGCTGCCACACAAGGTCCTGAGCACAGGATGTACTTGTGGGATGGAGTGAATACTGGCAGGCTGCTCTAGGACTGCTCCCTAACACATTCCACCCAACTTTTTCTGGGAACTCAGTAAACAAACTGTCTTGATATGCCCATCATCCATTTCAGAGCGTGTGGCAGTTTGATATTATTTATGAATTCCAAAAAAGGAGATATTGATTATGTTTGTAAACTGGTCTGTTTTTCTGGTTGTGATATCCTCTGATTGTATTAGATTCAGCTGAGAATCCTTTGATTAAATTATGTTAAGATCAGGGCTTTGATCCAACCACGTCATTACAGTACACATCATTAGGGTGTGCAGGGTTGCATCCCCACCCCTTTTGGTAGGATATATAAATGGACGCTCAATCAAGAATGCACAGAAGTAGATACAAAGAGAAAAAGAACACAGAGGAAGAGAAACAGCTCATTAGACAAGGCAGAGGCCCAAGGAAGAGAGATGAACCTGGTAGTCTACAGCTGACCTTGTGAAGTGATCAGAGCAGCTGAGCACAGAAAGAAATGAGCCCCAGGGAGAGAGATAAGCCTTATGCCAGCCTACAGCTGAGATCAGAAGAAGCTGGGATGACACAGCCTTAAAAGGAAGAAGGAAGGCTGAATCCTCACAGACATCACCCGCCATCTTGCCTCAACATGTGGCAACAGACTTTGGATGAGGAAGTTCTTCTTATGGTACCTCGAGTCAGACAATTTAGGGCCTTGTGACTCTAAGCTTCTACCCCAAATAAATAACCTTTATAAAAGCCAACAGAGTTCTGGTACTTTGCATCAGCACCTCTTTGGCTGACTAATACAGATGGTGTCCAGGACACGATACACAGCTCTGGCAGATGTCACTTTTGTGCATTATTTTTTTTAAATCTTCAGGCAACATTTGAGGAGGGCATCCTTTAGGATCACCCACAGCATGGCACAGGTGTTCCTCTAAGTCCACAACAGTGGTTCTGGCATCCACATGACACATGGGAACTGCTGTCTCATATCTGGAGTATGGCTGTGAGATACCACTGGAAACCATGACTAAGCAGTAGTCATATGTGGTCCAGCTGATGTAGCCCAGTTCACCATTCTGCATGGCCTGAGCTCACTGGCAGTAATCATATGACTCTGCTGCAACTCTGGCTTCTGCCTCCTTCAGGGTGAGTCCTCATGATTTGGCTCACTCTTGCCTCTGAGGTGGGCTTCCATATCCCATTCAGTGGTGGATCCAGTGGACAATAGTGGCAAACTGCTGGGTGCATGCCTTGGTCAGTGCAGGAATTTCATTCATGTTCTGCTTCAAATGGCTCTTTGCCATGGGCATCAACATGGGTGGCATATATATCTCCTTCCTTGCAAGCTGTTGCCACAGACCCTGTCCATCCCTATATAGAGGAGCCTCTAATATTCCAATTATTGATTTGCCAGTTGCCAGACCACATGGTTAGCCCATTTACAATAGCCCATGATTCTGTAAATATGTTGCAAAAGTTGTGGTTGGAGTGACTGCACAGCCATCACCACTGCACAGAGTTTGGTCGACCACTGGGCAGAATGCCCTTATCCTTTCTGAGTAGATGGCCATCCATGGGAGGGATGACTGTAGCAGCTGAATAAACTCCATTAGCTTAGAGTTCTGCAGATCCATCTGTGAACCAAGCCATACCATCAGCAGACCATCTTTGAACTGGGGACCCCACTTAGCCAAGGGAGGGGCCCTGCAGGCTTTTCAGCACCCTTTAACAAAGGAACTATTTGTTCATGGAGTTGGCTGACTCCCTGAGGCCTCAGTCAAGCTTTTATATACCATTTCCATATAATGAAGAAGCTTTGTTGAGCCTCTCCTACTTTATTAGTAGGATTAGGGAGTACCACATGAAGATAGCAGTTTTGACCTTAGAGTCGCATATAGCCCATCAGTGGAACAGCATACCAGTCACCCGTGTGGGATGCCACAGCCTGCAGGGGCCAAGGGCAGCACCTCAGCATTTAAACTGCAATAATCATCAGCTTCTAGGCTTCTGAGGCCTTTTTTACTGGCCAGACTAGACTGTTAAACAGCAAGAGGGTGGTTCCAAGCATGCTTGCCACCAGCAAGACCTAAACAAGCCAAGTACAGTAGGACCTTGTTTTATGTGAAATCAACACACATGAATTCAGTTATACATGTCTGGTAATTGAAAAAAATAATGGCAGAGAGAATAAAAATTTTAAAAAACTATTTCTATGATTAATTTTCTTTACTGTTACTAGAGTGTTTATTTGCCTTATTTATTTAAAAAATGTGTGACAGGTATTTTCATATAAGAAATACTTATTAAATATTGGGGTTTGCTATTTTGCACAATTTTCAACTTATGTTAAGGCTCTTGGAACTTTATTGGTCACAAAAAATGAGGTCCTACTGTAATGTCCTTTTCCCCACCTGGAAGACAGTGCTGCTTTTGTTGAACCACTTGGTGAGGATACAGCAACTCTGGTGGTGAGTAGGAGTGAACACACCCCCAATTATGGCCCGAATCTCAAATCTCTCATAAGGAGGGAATGTACCCCCTCAGGTAATGGTGCTGTTAAGAGGTACAGGCTACAAAAATGTCAATACCTATAATGTACTTGGTAGTGGGAACCACCATCACTGGTGCCTAAAATGGCCCATCGGTCCCCACCCACAAATGCATGCTCATTTGCCTGCCATGGGTCACTGCCCCCCAGTGACAACAGTATGCTCTTGCCCAAGTCGGGCCTTGGGATTACTTTCACTTGGGCACCTGTATCTAAGAGGCCCACGAAGGTCTAGGAACAACCACCCTTTTCCCCTTCCACCCAAACAAAAGCATATGGCTCCTGATTCCCTCAGGAATGCTCTTCAGCCAGCTTTTGCCACAGCTTCTTTGATGGGTCCCAACATGTGGAAGGTCTGTTCTGAGCAATAGTCATATTTACCTGCAAAATCTGCTAGAATTCTTTGATAGACTCCTTCAGGGGTACCAGCATCCCCATATAACCCAAGAAGACCTCAGCAACCTGGAATGGCTGAGACAAGAAACACAAATTGTTTCAAATTGATGGGATCATACAATATTTGTCCTTTTGTTTCTGGCATATTTCATTTAACATGATGTCTTCAAGGTCCATCCATGTTGTTTCTTTTATCAGAACTTCATTTGTTTTACAGCTGAATAATATTCCATTGTGTGTGTGTGTGTGTATATATACATACCATATTTTGTTTACCCATCAGTTGATAGACACTTGGGTTGCTTCCATCTTTTGGCAATTGTGAGTGCCACTAACATCAGTGTGCAAATAATCTGTTCGATTCCCTGCTTTCAATTCTTTTGGGTATATACCTAGAAGTGAGATTGCCGGGTAATACGGTAATTCTATATTTAGCTTTTTGAGCAACCACCAAATGGTCTTCCATAGTAGCTACCCCATTTTACATTCCAATGAATAAGTGTTCCTATTTCACCACATGCTTTCCAACTCTTCTAATTTTGGATTTATTAATAGTAGCCATTCTACTGGGAGTAAAATGGTACCTTATTGTGGTTTTGACTGCATTTCCCTTACGTGTATTCTAGTCTTTTCATTTTTTATTGGATTGTTTTTTTGTTGTTGTTGCATTATAGAGTATTTTAGTTTACTTCCTCAATCAAATACCATGCAATGCCAACCATTGTTGTTTAACTGTTTAAGCCAACTTAAACCAACGTTGTTGTTTAATTGTTTAAGCCAACTTAAACAATGGGAATGTGTTAGGCTCACAGTTTTGAGGATAGGAAAAAAGTCCAATTCAACAAGGTGATGTTTTCTTCTGGAAGATTGCTGTTCTGGGGCTGGCTACTGGTGATGCTTGGTCGTGCACTCCTCTGTCATATGGCAATGTACATGGCAGCCTGTCCTGGCATCTCCCATCTCTTCCAGGCTCCAGTGACCTTCAGGTCTTGCTTACCATGGGTTCCTCTTTCGCTGTCTGAATTTCATTCCTCTTATAAAGGACTCCAGTAACAGGACTAAGACTCATCTGATTGAGTTGGGCCACACCTTAACTGAAGTAATCTCATCAAAAGGCCCTACGTACATCTCAATCTTTCTATCTTCTCCTGCCATACATAAGTGCTAATCTATTTCCATCCCTATAATTATTTATATTTACATTTTGTATAAATGAAGTCAAACAATATGTAGTACTTTTTGTCTAGTTTCTTTCACTTTGTATATTTCCTTTTTTTCCATTTTGCTTGTTTTTCTTCTTTGTTTTTCCTTTCTTCTTGTTTTTTTTTTCCTGGAGTAATGAAAATACTTTAATATTGATTAAAGTTATGAATGCACCACTCTTTGATTATACCGAATGCCATTGATTGTACACTTTAGATGGACTTTATGGTTTATGAATACATTTCAGTAAATTTGATAAAAAGGTCCTACTTATAATGGATTCACAGCCACAGGAATAGATTAAGTTTAAGAACATGTTTTTTTTTCTGGTATACATATAGCTCCAAACCACCAAACATTTTGAACCCAGGACATCATACATGGAAAGCAGGCACTCAACCACTTCAGCTACATCCGCTCCCCCATTACCAATTTTGATAAGATTTTGTACTAAGCATTGTTAGTGAAGTGACTTAAAGCTTTTGAGATGTTGTGAATGAATGAATGCATTTTGCATGTAGAAAGAACAGGTCTGTTAGGAGTCTAGAGGGTAGAGTTTTATAATTTTTTTTAAAAATTCTGCTCCTCAGTCTGACTCATTTCAAATGTCTTATCTCCAGGTTTGCTGATTCTTTCTTTTATTAGCTTCAATCTACTGTTGAAGCCCTCCTGGGAATTTTTCATTTCAGTTATGTGGTCTTCTGTTTGGTTCTTTTTTAAAATCTCTGTGCTTTTATTGAGTTTCTCATTTTGTTCATTCATTGTTCTCCTTATATCCTTTAGTTCTTTCTCTGTTTTCCTTCAGCTCCTTGAGCATATTGAAGATTTTTCTATTTTACACCTTTGTCCAGAGTCTGGTCATCTTTATTGATGTTTTCTGGATTTTTATTCTCTTCCTTTGGATTGGCCATCATTTCCTGTTTCTTAGTCTTGTAATATTTTGTTGCACATGATACATTTTAATATTTTTAAATGCTGAGATTTATGTCCTGAGATATCTGTTTCTTGAGATTGTATCCAACTAGTGATATGAGATTTTCTTGAGCATCAGAAGCTAAAAAAAAATCAAGCAAACCTTTCACCATCTTTGAGAATTGACTTTGTATTCCTTGCTGCTCTCCTTCAGAGTTCTCCACTCCTATCAGGAAGGTCAGTTAGCCCAAGACAAATGTAAAGGTCACAGTCCTCCCTGTCTTTTCTGGGCCTGTGCCTTGTCCTGGACTTGCTAATGGCCATAGGAGTTCCCTTGTTTATAAGAGTTTGAATGGCCCTACTACTTCCCAGGAAACAGACCTTCTCCATATCCTGAGTGTTTTACTGTAAGACTTAAAGCAAGTAAGCCTTTGCCCCAGGCCACTCACCTAAACTGTTTCTTATATTGCTTTTGTTGTCTCAAGCTGCTTTGGGGCACACCAGAGGGAAGTTTCCCAAGTCAGTCTTTCCCAGCCAGAACAGGCCACAAAGAGAGCACAAGTTTGCCTCAAAATGCCCTGGGAGGAAATGAGGGAACAGTCAGGAAGGGTGTCAGGAGCTTCTTCCACAGCTTTTCAAAGCTGCAATTTCTTCACTCAGCACATGCCCAGCAAATGCCACCTTTTAACTGTCCTCCACACCTCTGAGGAGGCATATCATCTTTTAGTCTCCTCTGCCACGTTTGCGGGGTAGAAGTTGGAACAGTGGCCACCCTCAGAGCCAGGTCCCTAGTGATCCAAAGTAGCTAATCAAAAGCAGAGATCAGCAATTAGACCAGGCCCCTCCACCCCACCCCCTGGATCTTGGGCAACTAGGTTTTTGTGTACCTCTCAGGCATCAGCAAGCTACGCCAGGGGCCAGATCCCACTGCTGCCACAAGAGTAGAGGATGAGTAATGGTAACTGTGATGCAGAAACAGCAATTCACTTTTATTTACCACAATTTCCCAGCCTCTTCCTCCTGCTCTTCCCTGGATGCCGAACAGTGTTCTACTGGAATTGGAAATTTTGAAATACTTGATTCAGACAGGTTCTGCATGTCTAAGAGTCGTTCTCGTGGAGGGAATGATTCCTGGAGCTTCCTGGTCCACCATCTTTCCAGAATTCCAACACCTTCTTATTTTTCTCAATTGTTACATCAGGATCGAAGTACCCTACAATTTTCTAATGGCGCCACTCAATTACAGTATGTGGACAATTTATTGCTCAGCTCCTCTACTGAGGAGAACTAAAGAGATTCTATCTATTTACTTCAACAATCAGCTGAAACGGGACATGAAGTCTCTAAAGAAAACCTAGAGCTTACGTGAGAGAGTTCATTACTTGGGTCATAACTTAAATTCTAAAGGAATTCATCTATCTCTGAAAAGAATAAAATTGATCCATGAATTCCCTAGGTCCACAAGAAAAAGACAATTAATGGGATTCCATGTGCTAGCAGGTTATTGCCAAGTGCAGGTTTCAATTTTTTCTTTACAGCCATCACTTCTTTACAGCCAATGTACCTGAACTTTTATCTTGGGATGACCCTCACAAACAGCCCTATGACCAACTTAAAACAGCCTCCATCCTTGGGGCTATCAAATTACTCTAAGTTATTTACATCCTTGGGGCTACCAAATTATTCTAAGCTATTTACTCCATTTGTGAAAGAAATGGACAGACTCTTGGCTTACTTACTAAAACAAAACATGGGGAAAAACTAAGATTTGCTGCCTCTTACAGCCTATAAATAGATGCCATGGCTCAAACATACCTTGCTTGATTAAAAGTGGTATGTGCAGTCACAATATAAAGTTTCTGCAGAAATGATACTTGGCCATGATGTATATTTACAAACCTTTCCTGCTGTCCCAAGCCTCTGAAATGCTGAGTTTACTTAACATTCATCCTCCAGTTGGTTGACTTCTTATGAAATCATTTTACTCTCACCTAACAATTTGAGCTGAAAAGATGTAATACCCTTAGACCCACCTATTGCCCTTCCCTGACAAAGGTGATACTCATAACAATGAGTAGATTACCTCTCAATTAATGACTCCACATTCTGATTTACAAGAAACACAATTGTACAACCCTGACCTTATCCCCTTTGTTGACAGATCCTATATCTGGGGAACCAATGGAAAATGTCAAGCTGGTTATGCAGTAGCAACCCAAATGGAACTAAGTGAACAAGGTAACTTGTCTCAATTTACTTTGGCCTAACAAACAGAAATAGAGCTTGTACACTGTCATCCCAAAGAACAGTTAACATTTATTCAGACAGCCAATATGCTTTTAAAGTTATCCATGATTCTGAAATTCTGTGGAAACAGGGGAGTGTCCTTACCTCAAGTGGATCCCCTATAAAAAATGGACAACTAGTCAGTGACTTACTAACTGCCATTTTACTTACTCAGACTATTGCTATAATTAAAATTGAGACTCATACCAAAAAAAAAGAAACAGAACCAGAATATCAAGTAAATGCTTGTGACAGTTTGAATTTGGAAAATCCCAAAAAGACATTACATTTCTGAATAATCTGGGTGTGGGGCCCTTTTATATTTATTTATATATATATATATATATATAAAATATATATGTATATATTTTAAAGATACTTAGATTACATAAGTGTTACATTAAAAATACAGGAGATTCCCATATGCCCCACTCCCTACCCCTCCCACATTTTCCAACATTAACATCATCATTCATTAGTGGGGTACCTTTGTTATAATTGAAGAACACATTTTGAAGCATTGCCACTAAGCATGGATTATAGTTTGCATTGTAGTTTACCCACTTTCCTGCACAATTTTCTGAGTTATGATAAGATATATAGTGTCTTATATCAATGTCATTCAGGACAATTCCCAAGCCCGAAAATGTCCCCATGTTATAGCTGTTTTTCCCTCTCCCTCCCCTCAGAACCTACAGTGGCCACTGCTTCCGCATCAATGATAAAAGTTCTTCCACGGCTAGAGTCACAATAAAAGTTTATACTAGAATACCAGTAAGTCTCCTCTAGTCCATCATTCATTCCCCAACTCTGAGGATTCTGGGATGGTGATGCCCACTCCACCTCTAATTAAGAGGGGGCTTAGATCCCATGGGGCAGATGGATAGGACTATCTTGTTTGCAGTTGCAGACTCTCTCTGTTCTTGGGATGGTCATTATCCATCATCATCTCTTTCTTAGTAGTCCTGGGTGAGTCCAATGAACTGGAGAGTAGGTATTGCAACTCTGTTGAGATTTAGGGCTGGGCTAGCACACAGACAGCCCAAAGATTTAAGTCTCTTGGACATACAACTATCAACTCTAGTTCTAACTATAGGTTCAAATAGAAGGGACAGAAGAGCCGTGTGTCAGGAAACCACAACCAAGTGCAACTCTGTTACACTGGGGAGCATAAATAAATCCCCAAGTAGGGCCCATGTGAGGCCCTTTGGATTGGACTATGTCAGTGAAGCATGAACCAGCTTGGGTGTCCACCCTCTTGCTGTGTCTGATATAAACAGAGACAGGGAGACACACACAGAAAAAGGAAGCTACCATTGTGATCCAGTCATGTCAGAGAAAGGACTCCAGGATCACCCACAGCAGTACTCAAGGAGAGAAGCCCTAAGAGGCTCAAGAAGCCAAGGCCCAGGGAGAAATGACTGATCAGCCACAGCTGAGTTCAAGAAGGTAGCAAGAGACTGGCAGACCTGCCACATGCCTGATCACCACGTGGCAGGACACCAAGATCAATAGAAGCTGACTTCGGTGAGAAAGCATTTCTGATGGTACCATGATTTGGGCATTTAAAGGCATTGGAACTATAAGTGTCTACACCCAAATAAATCCTCATTACAAAAGCCAACACATTTCTGGTTCTTTACATCGACAGCCTTGCGGCAAACGAAGGTAAAACTCTTAACAGATTTTCATGCAAAGACAGCTGCAACAAAACCACCTCCTACATGCTCATCTAATTTTCTCTTTTAAACATGGCAATTCCTAATTTTAATCAAATATGCTCAGAGCACCGGGGGGTAAAACAAATAAAGGCCCCGATGGCTGAAAAACAAATGTGGCTGCATGAAGGATGTGTTTTTAAACCCAAAAGAATTTTGTGGGAAAGCAAGGGCAGTCACTTCGTACTTCCTGAATCTTTAAAAGAACTAGTCCTTAAAACTTTACACACTTTCTCTCACCATAGTACCAACAAAATGGTTCAAATATTAAATACGTGCGGGAAAATTATAAGGCTCCTCCCTGCATTCACAATAAATGCATATTCTGTCAACAACACAAACCAGGAAAAACCATCCCCATTGCTAAAGGTTATACACCGCCACCTTCTGGCCCCTTTGAGCATTTGCAACTAGACTTCACTAAACTGCCACAGCATGAACAATCATTGTCTGTTTATTCTCAAGAGGGAATTAGGCCTTTCTTTGTCATAAGACAGATGCTATAAGAGTTTCTAAAAAACTTCTAGAAAATGTATTACCCACCTGACGAATGCCTCCAATTATTTCCAGTGACTGAGGCACCCATTTTACTGGACAAGTCATTAAAGCTCTAAGATCCTGCAAATAAGTTGACATTATCATTACCCTTAAAATCCTCAATCCTCTGGAAAAGTAGAAGGAACAAATGGCATATTTAAAAAAACTATCTAAATTAACTGAGGAATCTAGGTACCGTGGCCTAAAATTCTTCCACTGGTCCTTATAGCATTCAAAGCACACCAGTTAGGAAACATAAACTTTCTCCCCATGAAGTTATCACTGGAAAACCTATGTCAACTGGCCTCCATCTTAACACTGACCTCTTGTTTCCCCAGCAGGAGATAATTCAATATTGTAAATCCCTAATAATTTATGTGAAATTTTATCTCCAACAAGTGAAGGACTCATTCCCAGATCCAAATCTCCTTCAGACTCCTGATACCTTAACTCCCAGCAGACGGATGTACTGGAACCAACATCAATGCAAAAGAGCCCTTGAACCACGCTAAAAATGACCTTACCAGGTATTCCTGACTTATGACACTGCAGTCAGACTAAAAGGGATTGAACCTTGGGTTCACATCTCACAGTGTAAAAGAGCTTCTAAAAGTTGGACCTGTGACCAAATCGGAGACCTACAACTAAAATTTACTAGGATGAGAAGTAGAGGACTTCACGAGATGGACAGCTTCTACCCAATATCATAGAACAAGACCCCATGAACTCTTACATTCCTGTCATATTCCTTCTTACATAATTTTTACAATTATTGTTGGATTTCTCTCATTTCCACACCCCTTTTGCACACCTTTTCCATCTTGGTTAGAAAATTCTACCACCAAAAATGTTTAAACTCTTCTTGCTTGCCTCTTTTTCTCTTCCTCCCATGGCATGAAAATACAATGCTATCATTGGTTTCTCCAAAACCATTGCCAAGGAGGGATTCTGACTGTTGGGTCTGTCATCAAAAACCACAACCTATACAAGCTCCAATTGTTTTACCCATGAGTAAACACTCTCAGGTCCCAAATGCCACCTTTAAAAATGTCATTCATGAGAGAACTTTTAGGAAGATGGCAGAGTAGGGAGCTGCAGGGCTCACTCCTCTTCCAAAAACTGCTGGTGGACAGGCAGTAACTGAAACAACTGTTCTGGGACTCCAGAGGCCAGGGGAGCAATATGCAGCATCCAGGGAAAAGCAGGACAATGAGACTGAGAAACTGTGGTGAAAGACTGTGAATAACTTGCTGGGCTGTGTTTGCTGGCAACCATCCCATACTTCTGAGGCAGGCCACTTCAGGTCGGATCCAGTACCTACGTGGCTGGCTGCTGCAAACTGGGGGGGGCCGAGAAAACCCTGCTCCACAAGAACAGGGCAGGACACAGCTCAGTACTGATCCGGCTTTTGGACAACGCTTGGTCCTGCTGTTTTAGCCTACCCCAGACAGGAGCCACCAGGCCACTGTTTCTACCCCCATGTCAGAGGCAGAGCCAGCAGAGGTCTAAAAAACACTCTGTCTTGTGAGAATTCAAGATGGCAGAGTAGGGAGTGGAACATTGCACTCATCTTCCAGAAGTGGCAAAAAGACAAGCAGGCTTGCCGGGCATTGGGGAAGTGGCAGAGTGGAATACATGAGGGAGAACTCAAAATATACACAGATAAACAGAAATTGAGAGAATCTATCAACAAGAGTCCAGGCCTTCAAGAAATACTAAAGGGAGTTCTGCAGGTTGAAAGGGGAAAAAAAAGTAAAATGATAAATACAAACCTAAAGAAAAAAATGGCTAAAGTAATACAACACTTTACCATATTAAAATTGAATGTTAGTGGATTAAACTCTCCAATCAAAAGACCCATATTGAATGAATGAATAAGGAAATATGACCCATCTATATGCTCCCTATTGGAAACTCATCTTACACTCAAAGACACAAATAGCTTGCAAATGAAAGGCTGGAAAACGATCATACATGCAAACAGTAACCAAAAAAGGACAGGAGTAGCTGCACTAGTATTGGACAAAATAGAATTTAAATGCAAAATTAAAAGAAGAGGCAAAATTAAATTTTAAGAGGCAAAGAAGGACACTATATATTAATAAAAGGGGTAATCTACCAAAAAGAAACAACAACCATAAATATTTATGTACCTAACCAGGGTGCCCCAAAATATATGAGGAAAATACTGGTAAAACTAAGGGGAGAAATAGATGCCTCTAAAATCATAGTGGAGGGCTTCAATACACCATTTACACCATTAGACAGAACATCTCAGCAGAGGGTCAATAAAGAAACAGAGACCTTGAGTAATACATTAGAGGATCTAGACCTAATGGACATATACAGAACATTGCACCCAAACACAAGTGGGATATACTTTTTTCTCGAGTGATAATGGATTATTCTCCAGAATAGACCACAAGCTAGATCATAGAGCTAGTCTTGTACACAGAAAATGACACAAAATTGCTAAAAGTAATCAAAGAAGACCTAAATAAATGGAAGAATATTCCATGTTCATGGTTTGGAAGACTAAAGATCACCAAGATGTCTGTCCTACCCAAATTGATTTACAGATTCAATGCAATCCCAATAAAAGTTCCAACAGCAATTTTTTACAGAAATGGAAAAGCCAATTATAAAATTTATTTGGAAGGGAGGGGCCCCAAATATCCAAAAACACATTGAAAAATAAAAATGAAATAGAAGGAACACAATACCTGACTTTAAAAAACACGACAATGCTACTGTGATCAAAACGGCATGGTATTGGCACAAGGATAGACATACTGACCAATGGAACTGAATTGTGAGTTCAGATATAGACCTGCACATAAACAGCCAACTGATATTCAACAAGGGCATCAAGCCCACTGTACGGGGAAAGAATAGTCTCTTCAATAAATCATGCTGGGAGAACTGGATATCCATATCCAAAGGATTAAAGAGGATCACCATCTCACACCCTATACAAAAATTAACTCAAGATGGATCAAACACCTAAATATGATAGCCAAGACCATAAAGCTCCTAGAAAATAATGTAGGGAAGCATCTACTACCTCAAGTAGTAGGAAATGGTTTCATAAACTTTACACACTAAGCACGAGCAACAAAAGAAAAAATAGATAAATGGGACCTCCTTTAAATTAAAAACTTTTATGCTTCTGAAGGAGTTTGTGAAGAAAGTGAAATGGTTATTTTTGCATTTTCTTATTAATTGTATCTACCTATTTTATTGGCTTCAGTTTTGAAGAAGTTTTGGATTACAGAAGGGTGACAACTATGACAGGGGAGGATCATTTGTGCGGGGTTTCAGAGATGGGGGATACAAGGGAGGAGGATCACCTGGGCATACATATAAGGCATGTAAATGTGTTCAGATGTTCATGGAGCATTGTCACATTGGGTGGAGATCCACACAATAGCTGAAACAATATCAAATTCCCGTCTTGGGAAGCTCTGCCACATTATCTAACGGAACAGCAAGAAACCGGAGCAAGGGGCAATGACCAGTGAAGGAGGTTGATCCATTATGGGCCCTTGATATTGATGGCTATGCTTAAGACTTTGCTCTTGAAATTGAAACTTAGCCTAGTGTTGTAGGGTACCTAAGAGTTGCCTCCTGATAGCCTCCTTGTTACTCAAATGTGGCCTCTCTCTAAGCCAAACTCAGCATACAAATGCATTACCTTCCCTCCCAATGTGGGACATGACTCCCAGAGATAAGCCTCCCTGGCACTGATGGATTATTATCAAGCACCAACTAGCAATGCAACTGGAAAAAGACCTTGACCAAAAGGGGGTAAAGGTAAAGACAATTGAGTTCATATGGCTAAGAGACTTCAAAGTGAGTCAAGAGGTCATTCCAGAGGTTACACTTATGCATGTTTCAATGGGATCTCATTGACTGCCAAAGTAAATACTACCTCAAATAGCAGGGCTTGTGAAGGCTCTGGAGACTTCCAGACACTACAGCCAGGGCAGATAGCTCAGGAGTTTGATGCCTTGCCAGAGGGCCTTACTTTGGAATTTATGCTCCCTTGTGTGACAGAAATGGACTCAGTTGTGGTTTCCCTAAACATGGCTCTTCTGACCCTTCTATTTGAACCTATAATTAGCACTAGGGTGGATAGGTGTACATCCAAAGAGACAAATCTTTAAGCTGTCCATGTGCCAGCTGGACCATGAATCTCAAAGAGTTGCAACATCTACTCCCTCCAGTTCATTAGACTCATCCAGGACAACTAACAAGGAGATGATGATGGACAACGATCATCCCAAGAACCAAGAAAGTCTACAACTGCAAACAAGACTCTCATCCATTGGCCCCACGGGATCGAAGCTGCCCCCTCAATTAGAGGTGGAGTGGGCATCACCATACCAGAATCCTCAGGATTCGGGAGTGAGCTATGGACAAAAGTAGACTTACTGGTATTCTACTATAGACTTATTGTGATTCTAGCAATGGAAGAAATGGTATCATTGATGTGGAGACAGTGGTCGCTGGAGGTTCTGAGGGCAGGGAAAGAGAAAAACAAGTGTAATATGGGGGCATTTTTGGGACTTGGGAATTGTCCTGACTGACATTACAATGACACATACAGGACATTACATATCTTGCCATAACCTACAAAATTTGCGGGAGAGAGTGTAAACTAAAATGTAAACTATAATCAATGCTTAGTGGCAATGCTCCAAAATGTTTTCATCAATTGTAGCGAATGCACCCCACTAATGAAGGATGTTGTTAATGTGAGAAAATGTGGGAGATGTAAGGAGTGGGACATATGGGAATCCCCTATATTTTTATGTAACATTTATGTAATCTAAGTATCTTTTAAAAATAAAAATAAGAAACATATTTTTTAAAAAGTGAAAAGGCAGCCTACTAGATGGGAGAAAATATTTGGAAAACAATTATCTCATAAGGGTCTAATATCCAGTATATATAAAGAAATATTTTATCTGAATAATAAAAAGACAAACAACCCATTTAAAAAATGGGCAAGAGATCTGAATAGATACTTTTCCAAAGAGGAACTACAAATGGCTAAAAAACACACACTCAACATCACTAGCTATTAGGGAGATGCAGATCAAATCTACAAAGATATATTATCTTATACCTACTAGACTGGCTGCTATTAAAAAAATAGAAAACTACAAGTGTTGGAGAGGATGTGGAGGAATAGGAACACCCATCCACTGTTGGTGGGACTGTAGAATGATGCAGCCATTGTGGAAGGATGGTTTTGTGGTTCTTCAGGAACCTAAGGACAGAACTGCCATGTTTTGGCAATCCCACTACTAGGAATATAACCAGAAGAATTGAAAGCAGGGACACAAACAGGTATTTCCACACCAATGCTCATTACAGCATGATTCGAAATTGCCAAAAGTTGGAAGCAACCCAAGTGTCCATCAATGAATGAACAAAATGTAATCTATACATACAAGAATATTACTCAGCTGTTAAGAATGTATTAAGTATTGATACATGCAACAATATGGATGAACCTCAAAGTCCTTATGTTGAGTGAAGTAAGCCAGTCACTAAAGGACAAATATTGCATGATCTTGCTGATATGAACTAAGGATATTAAGCAGACTCACAGAGGTAGAGTCTAGAAGAGAGGTTACTGTGAGATAGAAAAGCAGTAGAGAGTGGTAAATCGATGTTCAGTCTAGGCAGAATCTATGAGAAGGCAGGTGATGGAGGTTAGAGAGGTGACATGGGTGAAATTGTTGCAGCAATTTGAAGGGATGGATGGTGCTGGAATATGAGTGGGAGTGGGAAGGAGTAGGTGGGTTGGGTGATCCATGGAACTCTGGGAAGGGTTGACTGGAGGAACAGGTGAATGTGTGGCTTGGTGAACTTGAGGAAGGCCCAGGACTGTGATTGAGAATACAATGGTGTGAAAGTTGTATCAGGATCACTGTGCAGGGGGTCAGTGATGGGTGGATGTGTGGGGAGGGGTGCACCTGGGACATGCCACTATGGAAAACAAATGTGTTCATGTTATCATAGGATGTATTCTCAGTGGATGGAGACCCACACAATAATCGACAAAATATTAAACCCATTCTGCTACTTTCTCAAAAAGAGTGGCAAAGAACTCTGGAGCATACAGCAGCAGTGCCTAATAAAAG